>KK113103.1:90828-161770 GCA_000611955.2 Stegodyphus mimosarum | reverse complement strand
CTTAGTGGCTGGTCCACTTTGTTTCTCCTTCACGTTAATGTTTCGAAATTGTTTGCTTACCTTTCTAAGAGACGCTTTAGTGGTCTTTCGGCTTATTATTTTTGAGTAGTTGGTTGTTATTTCTTGCTCACACGTGTATATTGTGTTTTGGTCGATTACACTTGCCTACTTATTTAGTTTTATCATTTGTGGGCTTGTTGAATAACCTAAGTTCAACTGTTAGTTAAGTTACGTTACTTACAGTGGTAGTTTTCACTTAATGTATTGGGGTGTTGCTTTGATTTAAGAAGACGTTTGTATCTCGTTTCGGGTAGAATTTTTGTCTTGTGTTTGTATTTAGTTTTGCTTCACCTTTTGAGGTAAGGTGAAGGTAGTTTGCACTCAGGTGATTGTTCAATTTCTTGTTATTGAAGGCCTGTTTTGAGTAACACGCCTCTGCTCGTGTTAGAGCGCTGTTTTTAGAGTGTTTATTTGTAAGTTTATTGTATTGCTCGTATTTTTGTGTTATATTTTTTTTTGGATTAGAGTTGATTGTTGGTTTACATTTCTCAGGCTTAGCTTGGTTTGGAAGTGTTTTATTTTGTTGTAAGTAGTATTGTGGATTCTGATTCTGAGTTTCCGGTGGTAGGGTTATTATTTTCTTTTACTTAAAAGTTAAGTTTAATTTGTAAAAATCCTTTTTGTATTTAGTATTCTTTCATCAGTTTAACAGCTGGCTCTGGTTCAAGTAATGAGTAATTTCTGCCATTGTCACCACTGCTTAGGTTTAACTTTTTATGTGTTTTGTAAAGTCAGAGGTTATTGATACTTTTCCGAAAAATTTTGGTAAACCAAAATTTTTCTTTTCGGAACGGGGGAGGATTGTTATGTATTACTTATTTCAGTTGTGGTTTAAATTGTTTTAAAGGTAATGTTTTAACTTATTTTGCTTCAGACTTAAAGTTTAATTTGTTTTAATTTTTGTAGTTGAACTTAAGTTTCTTTGGCTTGTTGAAAAGTAATTGTAGTCATTTAATTTGTTCTCTTGACAGTTTTGGTTAACGCTGATTTTAAGTTGCTTGTGTAATTAATTTTTCTTCTTTACTTTTGGTTGGTTAACTATTTAAATTCTGTTTAGTTAATTATTTTTTTTTAACTTTGGTTGTTAATGTTAATCTCTTGATAAGTTGATCCTTAAGGTCAATCTTTTTAAAGTTTTGTTTACACAAGTTGGTGTTTAAAGTTTAATTTAAGTTTTTCTGTTATGCCCCCTTTTCTGCTAAATTTGGGATCCATATTTTCTGACTCTGGTGGTCGTTTTGGTGTTGTGGAGAATATATAAAAATTTTCATACTTGATTATTGTATTTTAACTGAAGTAATTTTTATTTCTTACTATGGTGGTCGTGTTTGGTGTCGGAATAAACCCAAGAAAATTATCTGTGAAATTATTATATTTTTATTTAAGTACTTATCAGTATTGAAGTTAATTTGTTGTAAAATCTATAATTTACTCTTATCCCTTCAAAACTTTCAAATTCAGTCCGTTGCCCTTCCAAAGAGATTTATCGACTTGTTTTCGATTTCTTCGCCCGCTAGACGGTCGTCTGTGAAACCTCTGTCAACATTAGTAAAAATTGCACCCTGCGGAGAGGCTAGTTTCTACATTACTAACTCTGCCGCAGGGTCAGGTGGGCGGGTTGTTTTTGCTTACTCGCAGGCTTTTCCTATGCTGGAATGGGACCCTTCGACGAGGCTAGCAGCGATGTTCGCCAATTGAGGAAGCTCTTTCTATGTGGAGTTGCACCTTCCTGCGTGTTTTTCCCTTGGGGTTGCCGGGCTGTTGGCGGTTTTCCTACCATCAAAAATCGCCAATCGAGCGGTCTTGGCGTTTTGAGTAAAAAGGCTTGGGAGCTGGCGTCGGAGGACTGACGGAAGACTGACATGCAGCCATTTTGACGGAAGGAGACGGAGCTGAAAGCGTCAGCGTTATCAGAGAAACATCGATGTCGGAAGAAATAGACGAGAGAAGGATACTAAGGAGGGCGACGAAAATGTCCAAACTTAACTAATATATATTTTTTTTCTCTCCTTCTAGAAAAGAAAGAAACCATATCTACAATGTTAAATTCACTGTTTGGAACGTCAAATTGTGTAGAGCAGGGATGTTGGCTGAAGTTTGTTTGTCGTCAGTATCTACATTGTTAAATTCCCTGTTTGGATGGGTATGATCTTCCTTTTATATTTTCCACTCCACCGCCACCTATGTAACTAATTGTAAATTAATTCAGTATTATCTTAATAAATTCCATGTTTAATTTTAATTTCTTGAAATGTTTTCACTTTAATTTAGAACACTGGACCAGTCTTTATGTTAACACAACGCATTAAATTTAATTATTCTGTTGGAGCTCTTGGTCACTATTTACGATTGATTTGAACACCTATTTTACAGTATATATTGTGTATATCATGTTGTCACAAACTTTACACATTCATGTTATTGAGAATTGTTTATCCAAATATTGACTTATCATTTGGTATTGAACTTAAAACCTATACACAAACTCTTAAGAATTAAAAGCTCCAACAAGTCCATACGTAAGCAAAATTTGCTCCAAAGTGTTAAGTTATTAAATTATTTTGTGTGTACTTGTTGTAAAGGCGTGTGCCTGAATTAGCAGGGACTTTGAAAAATAAACTATACCAGAAATTGAATCTAAAATTCTTCAGTTGGTAACTAGTGCTACTAACTACTATTTAATAAAGACAAATGAGGAGTAAGGCGTTTAAATCCTTCTATCTCCCCCACATATTTTTGGAAGGAACATTTGAGCAGAAAACAAAACCAGTCGAGCAGTCAGATTGATTATCAGCTGTTCTTCACCACGCTTTGGTTTGGATTCCATTGTACAATTATTAAAAGTTTTGTGAGGCGAAAATTAAAAACACTGAACGTCCTCTCGAAGGAAATTCTAAAACTTTCAGTAACTAAAATCTCGCAAAGAAGGCATCCAAAAAATTTAAATGCTTTAATTATGCTTCAAAGCAGGGATAATTTAAAACTTAAACTTGAATACTTAATGAACAAGACTTAAGTACTGCTCATAGCAGTTGAAATATAAGAGACTTTCCTGGTGGCTTATTTCATGAATATTGATGATTTTTAATTGTCCCCTTCCGACAGTTGCAAAGATAAAGACGATAAAGATTTTCCTATATTTCCCATAATTTAACAATTGACTTAGGCTTTGTTACATCTCTGAGAATCAAATATCAGGCTTCCAAGCAAAATCACTTTTTCACTTCTTTGTACGAAGGAAAGGAAGTACTGTAATCACGAAAAATTCCAGGTTCATTTGTACATCTGTACGTAAGAACAGAATAAAGGACTCTTTTTCCCAAAATGAATTATAAAACTGATTTCAAATGGATTCAGAAGAGATTTTTCGTGGCATCTGCACGTTCGTATGTATGTATGTCGCATAACTCAAAAATGGGTAGCCTTAGACCATTGAAATTTTACATATAGGACTGTTCTAACTAATTTTACATATAGGATATATATATATATATATTGTTGTTTACTATAGGCATATAGTTGTGCACATCCCTTTTTAGTGACAATCGTCCGCACCAAAAGTGTATAAATATATATATATAGATATATCTATCTATCTATGTATATATATATATATATATATATATTTACATGTAAGATACAACACAATATGATAGCTGCTGTAAGAATAATTGGCGATCTCAAAATTAACATGGTGCTTTCCTCCTAAATTCATCTGTTCTCCCATATTCGAGATCCTTCCATGTTACGTAACGCTTAACGCAGATACCTCTTGCCCAATCGAATAACTGTAAATCAAAACTTTTTCTAACTCGGAACTGAGACTTTTTGACTCCCTGCCTTCTCTCTTTGAACCGCTGCGCTCTCTTTCGCGTAAACTCTCCTGCTGGCAACACTCTGCTGCTTATTTGCCTAAGATGACGTTGCACTTTAAAATAGAAATTATTGTATTCAATTATGATTAAAAAAATATCTTGTCTTCAAAAGAATAATATGATAGGCTTAAAAAATACAAATTGTGATTCCTCAAGCTCAGTCGTGCTAAATGCGTCTTCATGCTTTTCCACTCAGCCCTACCTTCAGCTACTACTGTCTTCTCAACCACGACGAATATCGAAAGATACTAAAACGTACCGGATTTTCCTTTCTACGCATTTAAAATACAACATACATATATACAGACTCTGTTACTCTGCTCCACGAGCTCAGTTTTCTTATTCTTATAAGTTGTCAAATTGTGCATTTCTTGCTTTAAAAATGAGGGAATTATTTTGTTTTTATCTTCCGATTAAAGTTTTTATGCTTTTAGTTAACCTGAATGCAATAGTTATATAATTATGAACAATTTAAAAGCTGTTTCAGTGCGGTTAAGCCTATTTTTTACCATAGCAGCCATATTTGTTTACATTTGAAACTTAGCAGAATAGTGGATGCGTTGCCAATCTAGAGAAACTAACCTTCTCAACAACAATGATAACGTCTTCTTTTATTATTGCGAATTAAATCATGTTTAATACATTCTGGAATTATCATTTAAGTTATAAAATTATCCCATGTACTGACTCAGCATAAACATGTACTAACTCAGCATTAATAGCCCATATATAAATATCAAATATAATCAGCATAATATAAAGGTTCACAACAAATTCAGTCAGTTTCTACGCTTTCAGTGTCTTTTTGCCGAGTGAGACCAAAAGTAAACTTTCAGTTCCATGCACCAAAAAATTTGCCTGCTTGCCCGCTGGCCGAATTGCTAGTTTTTGCGTAGAAACTCTAATTTTAATTGTAAAAATTGTTCTTTAAATTGTTTTAACTGTATTTATGTTTTACATTTTTCTATATTTTCAATTTTTAATATTTTGAGATTTTATGTATTTTTGCCTTGTCGCGAAGTGAGAACTGAATTACTTGAATGAGAAATATATCTTTAATAAAATTCGAGCAAAGTTTAAATAAAATGCAGCAAAAAATGCGCATAATTCAATATACCGTACAAGGAAGTCATGTGGTGTACACATCAGACTATTTTTAAATGTAAACATTTTTATGATTCTGTATCGATTAAGATAAATATTGTAAGCAAAATAATGTATGAAAAATGGAAAATTGTTTATAAATCTTGATCAAAAGACGCTCTGTAAAATTTTAAAATTTTTTGACATGATTAATGCATCATTTGGTTTTGAAGTTACTTCGATTATTATCTCTAATAGATATCTATCTAATTTCAAGATTTTGTATCGCATTAGTGTAGAAAGGATATGTATTTAAGAGACCATAAAACCGGTGACAGACCTCGTTATTGTATTCATTACTGACGTCTTATTATTTACTCCAAGAAGACTATAGGATTATTCTGAAAACTGAGAAAAGATGTGATAAAATAGAAGCTTATTTAACAATCAAAGCGAATTAGGCTGCCTTTTTAAAATTATTTATTGTACCGGTAATTCAACTACTATCATACTAGCTTTGTAACTAATTAGCTTTGATGAAAACGTTTAATTTTATTTTTAAATAGTTTTGTTTTATATAATTTGAGAACGCTAAAGATAATCTTATATATTAATACAAAGACAAGACATTACGGAGATGAAGGGTGAAATTCAACAGAAATAAGCTTAGAAATGCCAATAATATACCAAAAGGTAAGTGCATAAAAGGTGGTGCTCTTTTTCGAGAAAAAAGATCAATAAAATTAGCGTTATTAACAGTGTAAAAAAGGAAGGATATTATTTTAAACTGCTAATTATTATAAAATATTAAAATAGAAGGCTTCACAGAAAATAGTTCCGAAATTGGCCGAGATCCTTTTGTATAATTTTGGTTGGATAATATATTATCGGAAAGGAATAAGGTTGAATGAAGGCTTATACTTTTACAGTTTGTTATTTCTTCTTTCAAAGCCTGATTTCGAGCTGTGATGTGTAAAACAGTAATGATTTGTGAGATTTCGCAATGTATAAAAAATTCAAATGACAAGAGTTTCAATAAACTCCGCAGTCATTTGAACTTTAAAACAAATTCCAAATCTGTTGATAAATGGGAGATGAAAACCTTTGGAGTGTCAAATATATGGAGTATATGACTGTGGTCTGTGAATTTTAGCGCTTAGTTTCTTCACTTATGGATACTTGTTTACTTATGAATAAAAGTCCAAATGCAACCAGATTTTAAAGCCTTTTTCAAAATGTTTATATACAACAAAATTTTAGTAATGTTCAGTGGTTTGCTACGCGGCCTTTTTTAACTAAATTAAGGCTTTAAAAATAGGAAATTAAAAGAAGCTTCATTTTAAGAATCTCAAGAGCCAAAAAATGTTAGAACTTTTTTTAACATAGACAGAAAATTCTTCGCATCCTTCTTCTAATGAAACTGTGCAAAAAATCTTCCACATCAAAATCAAAAGAAATTGCATTAATCGCTACTGAATGCCACCTCTTATAAATTGACTTCCATCTAAATTGCAATTTTTTGCCTGAAGAAGCCTTTTTCTATCATTATTTCCTAACTTTGTCTGGATGGTAACATGGTAGCATCTTAGTTCATTACTGAAAGGAAAAAAACTCATGATTTAATAAACTACGCTCTGTGGTGTTCAGAGAGAGGAAATCTCCATGCAACAAACTCTTTTAAAATTTGCCTATTTTTTACTCTGTATTTTTTATTATTATTCTCAGCAGTGATAGCATATATAAAAAAATATCAAAATAAGAACTGGAATTGATAAAAATTTAAAGAGGTATTTTTGACGGATTATGAATGGGAATTAAAGTAATGCAGTCTGATACGAAATTTTCATTTATTTTGGAAGAAAATTTAAATAAAATAAATAATCTTCTCATCCAATTTTATTCTTCAGATCCTGTGACGGGATATTATTTATTTGTTTTGTAAAAAGCCTGAAAGATAATCCTACTCGACAAAATTAGGAAACAATATGATACGTAATAAAAGCGATAGATTGCTGTTTGGTTTGGTACGTCTGAAGTTTCCCGAGAAAATCGTAAGCAGAATTAATAAAGATGCTTGGAATAAAAGTCAAGTACAAATTAAAAAACATTGTGGTTGGGTAACAATAATATTCTCGTCCACAAGCAATCATGTCATATTGTAGAGTCATTTGCATCTTTTTCCTTAAGCAGGAAGCTGAAGAAATGAGCAATGCCCTCGCCTGGACTTGGACCACGAACTTCTCGAATACGCGTCGAGCCTGCTGACCACTACACCCCGAAGGCATGCGAAGAAAGGAGAAATACCTTATATACTCCTCCTTTTAAAGGTCGACTGGGAATTAAAGGGCCCAATCGCCAAATACTGGTGGTAAAGAATGATCATTCGCTACCTTTTAATTCGGGCGCCACTTTTAGAGTCATTAGTTTATTTCTAAGCAAGAAAGATGAAAAATAAGCAATGTCTTTGCCGAGACTCGAACCACGGACCTGTCGAGCGTGCTGATCATTACACCATGAAGGCACGCGAAGACGGCGGGAGAAATACCTTAAAACATGATCCAAGAAGGCAATCTGCAACGAAAACTAGTCATAAAATGGATCCTTTAATGCAGTCATTTTAGGTTTTATGGAGGTTAACTCTTTGAAGGATGTGGTTTGAACGTCTTACTCACTCGTGTGAGTGGTTTTCGAGACTGACCTTTTCTGAAGCTCTCTTGTATCTCACTAGATGGCAATCAAGAAACATAAGCCAGTAGATGATGCAGCAATTCGTCTTCAAGAAAACAAACATCAGCCATCGAAGACAACATCGCGACTATGTGTACTCTACAGCACCAAGAAAAAGCCTGTAAGAACAGTGTGGGAATGCAGCACATACAAAGCTGCACTCTGCTTGAAAAAGGAAAACGGTTTCCATGAGTACCATAGAGACTGATTTGTAGGGATGTGCTCTGTGGGCGGTGTTCACTGACACTAAGCACCAGAAGTGGTCATTTTTTTCAGGCGTCTTGGACAAAATATGTGTAATTGTCGCAAGTAATTCCATTGTAACACCTGATATAGTAACTAAAACAAGAGTTTTGCTGAAAACGTTATTTGCCTTTTCCTGCCCTTCAAAGAGTTAAGTAGTTGTCCGTATTGTGAATTTTAAATCTATTGCACAGATACTCGCGTGCATAACCAGCAGAAGAAAAGAGATAGAAGAATATTTATAATTAACATAAGTTACGTTTGTTTCTCGAATTTATTAACAGATAAACTTTAAAAGAAAAGCTTAAAATCATTAAACAGAGATAGGGGGAAATTGTCTTCAGCTGCTAGTTAGGTCAGTTTCATGCAGACTTGCTTATTCTAGAGTCTGAGTAATGCGTTCTAAATTATCAACTTATGTAGAGCCAATTTTTTTGTTGTTGTTGTTGTTTTGTCTTCTTTTCCCCCTTTAGAGAAGGAAATACGGAAAAATCAACGATGCTCTCGCCAGAATTCGAATTCTTGATCATTCAACTGCTAATCAATTATCCTATCAGTTACACCACGACAGCAAACAGTGGGAAAGGCAAAAATTCCTTACATTCTCCTCCACTGAAACAGCAACTGAGGAGAGAGGGATGAGACTCAGTTGGCCAAATTTGGTGAAAAAATTAAAAGCCTTTGTAAAGCTTTTAGAATTTTTCAGAAAAAGAAAGAGAAAAAAAAGCTATGCCCTCGCCGGGATTCTAACTTCAGATTTTCTGTTGCTAGCCGGATATACTACCAATTACGCGATGACAGCATGCAGTGGAAAAGTTCTTTATAATTATATAAGCCATTCAAAAAATTAACCTTAAGTGAAATAAAGTGATAGCTTATATTTCTTCAATTAATTTCAATTTTTTGATGAGCTTTAATGGGTTGGTAATATCGAAATATAATTTTGTTTTTTTTAAATCTGCAGGCTGAATAGTTATAGAAATGTAAAAAATATTTAACTTATACGAAAAAATTCTTAAGCAACGAGAAAATTCTGCATTTTATATAAAGAGTAAAATTTCCTGTGCTAAAAACAATATAATTTCAAAGTACAACATATTCTAGCTTTCAAAAAATTCTGATAGTTGAACAAAATAAACTATTTCTTTCTTCAAGACTTCTACACTATCACTGCAAAGAGTCTGCATCATAGGTGTGAAAATTTAAAGATTATGAGTTATTTCTAGAAAGGCTTACTTTTACAAACACACGCAAAAAAGGTAGAGTCGCCGGAATTTTTACCAAAAAATATTTAGTGATTAAGGGAACATCTATCTAATGATTATAAGAAAGAGCTTTAAAAGTTTTCAGAGAAAAAACACAAAAGATTTACTTCCCCTTCTTCCTATACACACAACGCACAGTTCTGGAAGACGCAGTATTAAGATATAATCCGTGGAGAAACTAGAAAGCCATTATTACAGTTTCTCAAAATTTTTACTCTTCTAAATAATTCTCTTCTCTTTAACAGAGCAAGTTTACATATCAAATTAACGCAAACTGCAGCTTCCCCTTTTTAAAGAAATTACTTTACATGAGATATGTTTCTTTAACACAGTAAAAAGATAAGCTGGAAATGAGACCACTTGAGTCGTTTAACTAATTAAAAGGTAATCTTACAGTATAATTAATACTTAATCTAAAGTTCTTAAGGAGCACGTTTTACACATAAGAAAGTCCTAAAATAATCTTAATGCCTTTCGTAAATATAGTTTAAAACGGCATATCATAGCACCATAAAAATAACAAAGACATACACGAAATGTGCAATGCACTCTCTACTAAACATGTTTGAAAGTATTCTAGTGCAAAACCTACGTAATTACACAATGAACTGAAATAAGATTGTAGAGTCTCACTATTTTAAGTAGCATTCAAGACTCTTGGATTATCGCTATGTCAAGCGACCCGTATGTCTAGCTAATCAAAAGGAAACGTAGAAAGCATGTAAAAGACTTTTTTATTTAGAATTCAAATAATTGAACAAAAGGCACTTCTCGTGCTTACAAAACCAGCCAGCATTTATGGCGTAACTCAAAAGTGAGGAAATTCAAATTAAAACTAAATCTTAAGCTTGTCAAAGGCTACCGAAAAAATAATTAATCCGTAAGTTGGCTTAAGCCTACATCGGGTGACAGCACTATTGGTAAGATTAAAAGAGCGATGAAGGAAGAATCCTATTGTAGAACTTTAAGCAGTAACATGGTCTTCAACAGGAGGAATACGTTCTAATTAAAGCAATCTAAAACCTTTTTTAATATTATCTCTTTCTACCCCATACGTGCGAGCTAAAATTCGCATTCTGGCAGGAAAACGAAAAGGAGTAAGGGACAGTACAGTTTCTGAACGCAAAATAACTGGTTAATTTAAGTAAATAACTCTTAAGTTAAAACTTCCAAATGCAAATATTACATTAATATACTTAATTCAATAAAAATACTCAAGAAAGGGGAAAAAACATAAAAAAAGTAAAAGGCAATCTCTCTAGTGGTTAGCGTGAAAGCAACAAAATGCAGTTGTTTAATCATGCATTTCTGTTGCTTTCATTATGTTGCATTAGTATGCACCACTTTATGCTAATTTAGAGTTGTTATCGAAATTTTAAATTATCTCATTCTGAATTTTACTCAGATTTATTATACAACTGCAGTAATGCAGCAGTTTTCCTTCTGTGAAATCAATTAAGAGGCTTCTCAAGCTGATTCACTTTTAGCGATCACCCATCGTCTTAACGTTCACACCTGTTTTGTTTTGTTTTTTGTTTTAAATGAAACTTTAAATTAACGCGAAGCATTTATATGTAATTTATCTGTTGCTCGCCACAGAAAATTACTTTCTACTGACGTTGTCTTCCGGTTTACATAAACTTTATTTGTTATTTATTTACTTACTGTTAAAACAAGGCTTGTTTCTATTTTATTTAGTTATCTCTGTAAACATTCTGTATCCCGAATTTTTGCCATTCCTTGCTGATTGCGACTAAGTTTTGCCTTTCATCACCAAAGGTGCTAAGGTTATTTTAAATCAACTGCGTAAGATTATTTTCGTATGGTTTCACATTACACCTTATGAAAGTTACATAGGGTATTATGAAATTTTCTCCGAGACCTACATAAATATAAGGTCCAGCCTAGCTTTCATTCATTTCAGTGAGACTTTTCACCTCATCAAGCTGTTTTGACCATATAAATGGATGACTGTCTCAGAACGTAAAAGTTGAATAAATAACTACATAAATAAAAACAATAAGTAAAGTATTTACTTTTAATTTGGTAGCATTGATTCACATAAACTAGGTACAGATATAACTGGAAATGCATTCATACTTGAAGGAAACAAAATCCGTAACCAAACCTAATTAATAAAAGAAACTGCACACATTAACCGAAGTCTCAATTTCTAATCTGAAGATGCAAGTTACTAACTTAAAATTGCAAAGACATTGGTTCCCTTTTGGATGAGTTGCCAGCTGTTATACAAGTTCATTAGCGCTGCCATTTTTACTTCATGTTCTTTAAATTTCCATTTGCCTCGAGTTATTGGCACCCAAAGGCATAAGAAGGAAAGAGGAAAAATAAAAATCTAAACTGTCTCAATTTGTTTTAAAATTAAACTTTTATAATTATTGATTTAATTGTTTTCTAAAGATCAAATAATTAATTAATAGTTGAAATCAATTTAAAATTTATCGCTTTTAATTAGTTCTAATACTCGAAGGTTTAAATCATCCGCTAAGAAAAACAAGATAAAGAAAAATAAAAGGTACAATAAGCAGTAAGTTTTTGCATATTCAGCTTTAACTCATTATCAGATAAATATTTGTCGATAACTTTATATACCTTCAGTGGTGCTTACCATTAACTTCCTTCCCTCAGTTTATTATTGCCACACATTACTGAAACTTTCATTAAAATCGTTTCAGTGACGTATGGCATGCATTATTTTGCAGTTAATTAAGTGAGGTCTAGAATAGTTGGTTATTAGTCACCAAGCAAATAGTTTAACCAATGGGTAGTTAGGCCATTAACTGAGATATTTTGGTTATATAGGTTAAAAATTACAAAAACTTAACTATTAGATAAATATTTTTATTATAAAATGTCCGTTACTGATTTGCAGTACTAATAATAGCTTAATAAAAAGGTATAGGATATAAAACCTTTCTAAAGGAGGGAAGAGAGGAAAATTTGCGAGGAGAAAAAATTCTAATGAAAATAGTTAAAAACATATGATATAGTAAGTTTGCCAATTTTAATTTACCATTATCGGTGTAGGAAAATTTGCGAAAAAAGATAGTTTCTTTTCCGGTATTGCTGAAAAGAGAAACAATTTTTTTAATCGCGGAAGTTATATACCAATCTGTTTCAAAATTTAACCACAGCTGGAAGATATAGAAAAGAATGTGAAAAAAATGTGAAATGTGTCACGGTATTTCGCATTGGATAGTTAAATTTAATGACAGTGGTTAGAAAATTTAACTAGGTAGATATCGATAATAACATGTAGTTAAGTGAGAGGACCGATAAATTATTGAAAAACCGCTTACCCTCCTCACGGCACATGACATGTATGAGTAATGGCAAAACATATTTTAGTTTCTCACTGTGACTTAACAGGCTTTTTTTATCATATTGCCACAAGTACAGTATTGTACTTCGAAATTAAAAGATCATGCTATAAATGTATGTTCAATAAGAACAATAAAAGGAATTTTTTTAACTATATTCAATCTGCTTCGCTGTTTTGTATTTCCTTCTCTTGGAAATGCTTTTAAATAAATCTTTTCTACAAACTTTCTTTTATCAAGAATTTCTTCGGAAACTTTCTTTTGAAAAGACTTTTAAATAAATTGGGAAAGTTTCCTCATTAGAATTTCAGTTAAAAAACCTCAGTGAATAGTTAAAAACCTTCCACGAAGTTCTATATGCTCCGATAAATTTAAATCTGCTTCTTTAATCTGTTAAAATGAATAATATTTAACATTCTCTTTCAATTGGACAATTCGTCTAGCAGAATTATCTACGCTTGCGAAAGAGTGAATTCTCTGAAATAAGTCGGCTTTGATTCTTTTTTTTTTATTTTCTCCTTTTATCTAGTTCATTTTTAGAGCTTTTTTATTATAGGAAGCCTTAAATCCTTTAAGTTAAAACAGCAACGCAGTTCTGAAAAGTTTCTTTAATAAGACAGCTTTTAAGAAAACTTGCCATTCTCCTTCCTTTTTCTGAAAAGATAGTAAGATAAACAACCCACAAAGAAAACATCAACGCCTTAAACCATATTGCAGTACATAAAAGTTATCCAAAGCTTGGGTGTAAAATACTAAATCAAACATCTAAGAAACTCCCCAATTTCTGAAGGATCTGGAGATGGTAATTGAACTACAGAAACCAAAGCTGAATTTCGATACATAAAATATTACGATGAATTTTAGAAACTTTAGGAGGCCTTTATAATGGTTTACAAAATATGTTGAATAAACCAACAATCTATTCAACGACAGAATTATCTTTCTGCAAAAACAACGCCGATTTCCTAACAAAAGTAATATATCTCTGGTTTGTCATATCGCATTGCACATTGTCTGATTCGTTATAAAATTATCATAAAGCATTATAGCTTCCATGTGTAAAATTATCAAACTACAAGTATTATTAGTAATTAGTACAAGAATTATTCCAATGTACATGATGTTGCACAGGAAATTAATCAGAAAGAATTTTTTTGCATTAGTTTTTAGAGAACAATGTGGACAAAATTTAATTATTTTGCTTTATGTTCCAGAAATATCTTTTGTCATCTATATTACACATTCTAGATTGGAAAGCTTTTTTCATATTTACCTGCCATACATGGGCCAAAGTTAGAATGCAAAAATGACATATTTCCGTAATCCTTTATTCATTTTATGTTTAGTTCTTCAAGAAGCGCGGGTTGTTGAGTTTCCAGGTAACTCCACAGTTATCACAACGAGATTTTAGGTGCTTGCGACGTCACTATCCTTGTAATACTTATTGGAGCAACGCAGACGCAGTGTTGCTGTTGTTACAGAGTTAGATTTGATCTACTAACTTCGATAACTGTTCGAATTGATTATATTCAGGAAGAAATTTGAATTTTGAAAAAAAAAAGCTCCCTTTTAGCCTTTAAATCCTTCAACAAGGATCGGAGAATAATGTTTGCTGTAAATAACTCTCTTTAAATTGTACGTGAGTTATTTTTAAATTGCAAATTTTAGTTGTTTTTGAATTTTATAACAGAATTAAATTCAGTAACAAAACTTGATTTCTTTTTATTTAAGTTAGAGGTTGCAAGGAAAAATTAGTTATATAGTTATATAGATTCAAGATGACTTTTCTTGCATCTATTGGGTTGGCAACTAAGTAATTGCAGATTTCACTCATAGATGGCTTCAGTTGAATTTTTAGGTTTGCAGACGTAGTACAAATGTAAAACACATTTTTTATTTAATAGTTGGCAATTCAGCTGTGAATCAGTAAAAAAACGTTTTTTGATCTGTTGCGTAGTTTTCGTTTGGCGTTCGTTGAAAAATGGAAAATCAAAAGGAACATTTTCGTCATATTTTGCTATTTTATTTCCGCAAAGGGAAAAACGCATCGCAAGCTCATAAAAAGTTATGTACTGTTTATGGTGACGAAGCCTTAAAAGAACGGCAGTGTCAAAATTGGTTTGCCAAATTTCGTTCTGGTGATTTTTCACTCAAAGATGAAAAACGCTCTGTTCGTCCAGTTGAAGTTGATGACGACCTAATCAAAGCAATAATCGATTCGGATCGTCACAGTACAACACGTGAGATTGCAGAGAAGCTTCATGCATCACATACATGCATTGAAAATCACTTAAAACAACTTGGCTATGTTCAAAAACTTGATACATGGGTTTCTCACGAACTAAAAGAAACGCATTGAACGCAACGCATTAACAGCTGCGATTTGCTAAAGAAACGTAATGAAAATCATCCATTTTTAAAACGACTGATAACTGGCGATGAAAAATGGATTGTTTACAACAATATCAAGCGGAAAAGATCGTGGAGTAGGCCAGGTAAGCCAACTCAAACAACATCAAAAGCTGATATTCATCAAAAGAAGGTTTTGTTATCAGTTTGGTGGGATTACAAAGGAATTGTCCACTTTGAACTCTTACCACCCAACCCGATCAATTCTTGAACAACTAACGAAATTAAACAATGCAGTTGAAGAAAAGCGGCCCGAATTGACAAATCGAAAAGGTGTTGTATTCCATCATGACAATGCAAGGCCACACACATCTTTGGTCACTCGGCAAAAATTATTGGAGCTTGGTCGGGATGTTTTGGCACATCCACCATATAATCCTGACCTTGCACCATCTGATTACTTTTTGTTTCGATCTTTACAAAACTCCTTGAATGCTAAAAATTTCAATAATGATGATGATGTCAAATCGTACCTGATTCAGTTTTTTGCTAATAAGAACCAGAATTTTTATGAGCCTGGGATTATGATGCTGCCTGAAAGATGACAAAAGGTCATTGATCAAAATGGGCAATACATTACAGAATAAAGTTATTTAGTTCCATGAAAAAATTGTCTTTCATTTTCTAAAAAAAATCCGCAATTACTTAGTTGCCAACTTGCAGCAACAAAATGCCATGTGTTTAAATGATGAAAACATAAAAAGATAATACTAAAATTTAATACATCAAGCTAAATCAATAAAGAATATAAACCAGATAAAAACAGTATCTCAAAATACCACATGCATATGAAAATGTCATCAACTACGTTTTTCTGTATTTTAGCAAGCAAAACAAAAACGCATGCATATCTGAACTGAAATTTATAGTTAGCTGAAGATTTATGTTTATTTGTATATTAAAAAAATCTCTTTTTAAAATTATTTGACATGAATTCTAATAATTATTCAAAGCGTAATATTCTCAAAACTCGAAGGTATTCCATTCCTTTTAATAATTATTAAATCAACTTTCAGTTTCAGATCGAATGATTTCAGAAAATAGAAATGTAAAAAAAATTAAGACTTTATTCAACACAGTTTTCCTTTTTCCTTGCAGCCTTCTAGTTTCCTGTACGAAACCTGAAAACCAAAATATATCGTGATCGTACCTTTTTTTAACTATAAATTTCTGAACTAAATGAACATTTTCAAAATTTTATTTTTGTTATTTTTTTTCAACAACTTTCCAAATAGTCTTGAAGCTGTTTTCTTGTTTCAGAAATTATCCCTTTAACCGTAGTTTCTATTATATCATAAACGTTATCAGAGAATTTTAGTCAAGAAAAAGGGAACATATACAGTTTGCAAAAGACATGCATTATGTACACAGATATTATATAAATATATGCAGAAATTTACTACTGTATTCAATAAGTATCCGGAATAATTCATTTAAAACGCGTGCAATCAAGTAATCCATTGAAAAAAAAGTTTTCTTCGACAGCGTTCTTTCTTGTATTACAATTTACTTCGACATCGGACAATAATCCACATTTCATCTGGTTTTATCATTTGTAAAGAAATTTAGTTTCTATAAATAAAGAATGATTGATTTGACAATTACCGAAAATGGAGAATATACCTATGAGAAAAACCCTGCATTAAATACTGTTTTCACAATGGAATTTCTCCTGTAAAAATATTTTAATTCCTGCAAAATACTTTGAAGACAAGAGTTTTTGAACGGTATAAGATGTTTAATATACAGAAACTGGGTTCAAGAAGAATCACCCTCTTGTAGACTAATGCGCTCATTATCCACTGGCCAAACTGTTAAAAAGTTGTAATATGTATTTTGCGCCTTTGATTCAAATACTTCACAGAAAGAGACTTAAATTGTAACCAGATAACTCATGGGTGTTTCGCTACAAGAACGCATCTGATTACCACCTCATATGCGTGAATGTTGAGCAAAATATTCAACAAATACGGCTCCACAAGCTCCGTATTCTCCTGATATGGAGTCATGTGACGTTTTCGTGTTCCACCCTTAAATTGACTTTTTGAAGTCACCGTCTTAGGTCCATAGAATTATTAGATTTATTTCGTAACAGGAAAAGCTAATTATATGCTCGCGGATATGATAACTCCGGGCGTCTTAATTGCTGGTTAGACGTGCTTCCAGTTACACAAAGAAGTAAAGTGACAAGGAAGGATAAAATTCTTTGCACGTCTATCGATGCAATAAAAGGGAATTAGTAGAGAATTCTGAATAGATTTCACAAAAACGATTTCGAAATATTTTTCGGAAACTGGGAGGGTTGACATAAGTGCACAGCAGTCAGAAAGGATTAAGTTGAAAGGCAATGTGATAAATATTGATCAAAAATCTGAAATCATTCATTTTATGGAATCATTCCTAATATTTTTTGTTACATTAAGACAAGGCATCAGAATTATTCTGTTCAGATGCACGAAAAAAATACTTAATTTATCTCTAATCACTCTTAGGATTTAGTTCCTAAAATTCTAAATTTAAAAATATACTATTTCTTATTAACCTTGTAAGGTTTTAGTTAAACTAACCAAGTTTATTTTAATTTAAATCTTTTCTATCTCCTCTCTGCTTCAACTTCCTGTCAGAAGAAGCGCGTTTTAACTTATGCTAATTTTTGAAGTTCAGCCATGCACTATTTAAGCAGAGGTAGAAACCTCTCGGTGTGTGAGAGCTTTGCCTCAGATCACGGTCACGCTGCTCAACGTTCGCCTGACCAGCTAGCAGTTTAAATTTATAAGCCATAGTGCTTACTACGTGATTGCTTTGTAAAATAAATTAAAGTGCGGTAGTATTTAGTATACCTTGCTACGCACCCTTTTCGGTAGAGGCCAACTTCCGCGAATTGCTCTGCGAAGCAAAGTTTAATTTAAGTTATATTTTAATTTATTTAAATTTATTTGATTGTTAAGTTCGACCAAAGTTTGGTCTGTTACGTTCTGTATCTCTCCCGAATTGGGAGGTTTGTATTTAATAGTGAGTGAATAAAAGAGGATTTCAAATCCCTTCACGTGCAGTTATTCTCCAGCCCAGCAGTTACATCAGAACATAGCGTACCTTCCGCTCACTGTTCCAGTTCAGGACTTAGAACGTAAGGATAAGAACCCCTTTACAGAATTTACCATGTTCTCAAAGAATACACACAGAATGCTAAGTCCTGATAACCTTAGATTTGAAAGTCTTATTTACTAATAGGTTAATTTATCCACACTAGCTAAAAATATAAAGGACAGGAAAAGTCTGTATATATAAATAAGTATATTTGTTAAATCCAGTTACCCAGATGAAATAATATTTTAAAAATTATAATATCGTTCAAATGCTATTTAAAATTTTAATTTTGATTTTTGATTTCATTGCAATAATTTCCAGCATTTACACGGGATGCCACAAAACTCTTCGTATGTAAGTTAATATTATTTTTCTGCTTTGTCAAAGGTGAGCCCAACTTTTATTGCACGATAACTGTTCAGTATGTCATTATATGGAGATTAATGTGCAGATTAAAAGTGACAATTAATGTCCTCAAATAACAAAAAATAAATACATAAAATAAATGTACCAGGAAATCGAGCCAGATTCATAATTAGCTTATAAATCGGAAGTAAAAAAAGGTCATTTAAAACTATAATTTTAGAATAATAATTCTTACAGAAATTTAGTCCACCAGCCCGAAGTGTAAATTGGGAAAACGTTATGAATGGCTTCACTGTCACAAAGAATAACCAGAGCACGTCTGAAGTACACTGAAATTAACAATTCATGATTCTTTGGTAGATTTTCAAGCTGGCTTTTTAAGACTGGATATCATACTCTGAACTACATTGACTTTTATTTGAGAATTCTTCCAACCATAGACTTGCACAACTGCATAATGGATGATCTGAATGTAATTCGAATTCTAGGCCAAACGTTTTGCTTTATTATTTTTTATTATTTTTTCCCTCGTGGAAGTCAATTGCGAAGGTACAGTGAAAATTCTACTGAGATAGATAATCAGCATCATTTTAAGTGCATATGTTGAAGACTCTTCAAAAACACTAAGCCTGTAGAAACACACTGATGCGTCGAATATTCGCTGAAGAGCTCTGAGAACGGAACACCTACGTTACAATTTTCGGTGAATATTAGAAAGCAAATATATTTCCTTCCTGCTGTTTCACTGACTATATGTCTCTATCACATTTTTACTCTCTTGTACGAAGTAAAGGAAGTATTATAATTAAGAAAAATTTTGGATATTATATTTAAACGAAAATATCTATTTTGACCCCTCTCGAATCCATTCAAAAGATTTCTTTGCGCCACATCTGTACGTATGGACAGAATGAAGGACTCTATTTTTCCAAAACGGATGCTATAACGTCTAGTTATGCCCTTCCCTTTTTCGTTGCAATCAGCAGCATCAAACTTATATGTTCTCATTCAATTACCCGACTCTGTGAGCTCAGTTTTTTTGTTCTTATATGTAGGTAAATTTGGAATTTTTTGCTTTGAAAATGATTTAATTATGTTGTTCTTATGTTCCGGCTAAGGTTTTGTGCCTTTAGTTAATCTGCATACAATAGTTGTAGAATTATCAGCAGTTTAAAAGTTTATGTGGCCTAAAGAGGTCACCATTTGTTTACATTTGAAACTTTTAGTAAAGCAGCGAACTAAGTCAGTTAGTGCGCCACGTTGAGTGTCTTTTTGTCCAGTGGGACCAAAAATTAACTTTCCGTTTTGTGCATCGAAAAATCTGTCTTCCCGCCCACTGAAAGAATTGCTTGTTTTTGCGTAGAAATTCTAATTTCAATTGTAAAAAATGTTCTTTTTAACTATATTGGGAGTTTTACTTTTTTCTGTATTTTACAGTTTTTAATGAAGATGCTTTGAGTTTTCATGTATTTTTGCCTTGCCGCGAAGTAAGAACTCAGTTAATTGAATGAGAAATGTAACTCTAATGAAATTCAAGGAAAAAAATTTAAATGAAGTGCAACAAAAAATGCGTATAATTTAATAGACCGTACAAGAAAGTCATGTGGTGTCCACCTCAGATATTTTTTATAATTTCATTGTGAAGGTTTTGCCTTAAAATTTATTTCGAATTCGTGATACGTGAAGGTTTGCACTTTTGGTTAGAAAATGCACTATTATTGTTCAAGTTTTTAACCCAGTAGAGATTCTCTTCTGTCCTCAATGCTTTATATCTCCAATAATTTGAAGTTTTTAAGTTCATTTTTTAAGTATTACCTGAACTGAAAAGGTTATTTGAAGAGCTATTTCTTTTCCTTCGCTGGGGTCAAAGAGAACCAATCCTTTCAAATAAGCGATACTATTAGAATTCGTAATGTCTACAAATATATATATATGAAGTATATGAGACGAAATTTTGTTATCTCCCATTCGTAACCTTTTTACTACCGATCATAAAATTAAAATGTAGAATGTGTTTACGCTCCTTAGAACGATTTCGATGACATTTAATTAAGATTTAAAACGTTAAGAGTATTTTTTTGAAATGTTCAATCTCATAGCCCTTTTTTGAATTATACGTCCGCATCAGGATTTATATGATATGATTTTCATAAAAGTTCCAGCGATATTGATTTCCGTTCTTCTTCCACATTTTTTAAGAATCCATCAGTTGTGGTGGGTTTATGATTAGAGCTCTTTTCAAGAAGGCGCAACAGTCAACAGGGGTAACAGCAGGAGACTTCACCTCCAAAAGCTATATTTGCAATACCTGTATCAGTTTTTATTTTTTCAAGAATTGCAGTGGTACTTTTTGAAGTGTATACTTGTTGCATTGTTTTGATGCATTTTCACTCTTTGAAGGTCACTGGGATGAAAACATGGAATTCCTTCTTTAAATATCGGACTTAAAACTTTCTCTTGATAGTGATATGAATTGATTTTAAAATTTTTTCCAAGCATCCTATTTTTAATTTCCCATTCTAAGAGATTCCTCCGACAGTCATAAACACCTTATTAAAACTGTCTCTGCACTGACGGAATTAGGTTTCTATATTTTTTTCCTTTTCGTTTTTGATGATAAATAGACCCTTTGTTTCGTTGCTTTCCTTTAGGTAAGCCCAAGCTTTATCAGTGGTCACAATGCATGTCCATTTATCTCCTGCTAAAGAGTTTCATATATTTTTCTACAAATTGCTGTTCATTGAGCCGCATGTCTTATCAAAATCTGGTGAACATTATGTCTTTTAGCTTTTTTAAGATATAAATCTTGGTTTATTATCCGTTTAGTGTTTCTACAAACGTATCTAAAGATCTTGCAATTCATTTCTACATCAGAGGATTTTCTCTTATTACCAATTATTTAATTTTAGAAATGTCAAAGACAAGTGCGTACGTTTTTCGGGTATTCGTTTGGAGATTTCCTTTCATTTAGAAATAACGACATGTTTTTTTTTTCCTTTCCAATTAATAATGTTGTTCTTTTGCATTTAGAAATTTTAATCCCATACATTTTACAAGGCTTTTGAATTATGGAATAGGGATATTTCTCTTAGTCATATTCATCAGACCACAGCTTCTTGACATGCGACATTTGGAAAAAAACATGAATTTAAAAGTAGTAGAAGATATACACTCACGTTTGTGAAAATTGCAACACCATGAAGGACTTACGCGAGTGAGCTGAAATTTTCAGGAAATGCAAAGTAGCGCATGATATGCAAATGATTAGAATTGCAAATCCGTAGCGCATGCGTATGCTGAGCAGCGCCCTCTGAACGGCTGATGGATCCGAATAAATAGACGGCTGTAGCGAGGCGTGTATGGTTATCGGTGGTTATCTGCTAGTGGTAAACGTTAACTCAATCTGTACTTATGCCTCGTCGACGAAAGAGAGCGAGATTTGAACAACTTACAGAGTTTGAACGAGGGAGAATCATCGGCCTTCGTGAAGCTGGATTGTCGTATCGTGCAGTAGCCTCTCGTGTGCAGCGTAACAGCAGCACAGTGATGCGCGTTTGGAAGCAGTGGACGGACGAGTGTCGGACAACTCGGAAATCCGGGAGTGGACCCCGAAATGTGACGTCAGCTCGCGATGATAGACACCTGGTCCGCATGGCGCGGACGGACCGTACAGCTTCCTCTAGACAATTGGCAGCACTGTGGTCAATAGCTACAGGTGTTTCATTGTGTGCTTCATCAATTCGTAGACGTCTGCTGCAGTGTGGACTGCGCGCACGGACTCCTTTATACAGGATCCCCCTAACGCACGACCATCGCCGCCTGCGGCTACAATGGGCCAATCAGCATAGAGACTGGCGTGCTGATTGGCAGCATGTCGTGTTTTCTGACGAATCCCGCTTTAATTTGTGGTACCATGATGGCCGCATTCGTGTCAGACGCTATGCCGGTGAACGCCACCTTCCGGAGTGCATTATCGAACGCCACAGTGGACGAACACCCGGAGTTATGGTCTGGGGCGCCATAGCATATCATAGACGATCTCAATTGCTACGAATTGTGGGCAATCTGAACAGCAACCGGTATATCCGTGAAGTTCTACAGCCCGAAGCTGTTCCCTTCCTTCAAAGCTTGCCAGGCGCTGTATTTCAACAGGACAATGCCCGCCCTCATACTGCTCGGATTGTTAAATCCTTCTTTGCAGCGCAGCAGGTACAGCTTCTTCCTTGGCCTGCGTGTTCCCCGGATATGTCGCCAATTGAACATGTGTGGGATGTCATTGGTCGGCGTCTTGCTCGTGATCCTCGTCCTGTTGCGTCTGCAGACGAACTTTGGGTACGCGTACAAACGATATGGAATGCTCTTCCTCAGTCAGACATTCAAACTTTGTTTGACTCCATGCCAGGTCGTGTAGCAGCACTTATTGCGGCGCGTGGTGGCCACACAAAATACTGATTCTGATCTCTTGTTCTTGTTTGTTTGCTTTGAACATTTAATCATTTATTTGTACCACTACCACTCAACTGTGTATTAAATTGCATTCAATTATGACGATTCCTTCTTGGTGTTGCAATTTTCACAAACGTGAGTGTATATCTTTCCAAATAATGAGCTGTAACCAGAAATGTTTATTCCAAAACATTTTTTTATTCTCTGTTGAAATCATTCTAAAAATGCATAAACACCCTTTGTAAAACCTTTTGTATAGCTGTAAATTTTGGTCTTCAACTGGTATGTGAACCCACAATCTCTCTGTTCCTGCAAAATCAATATGCTTTAATCTGCTGAGCGATCTTAACCCGGCAGCAACTTGTAGATATTTATACTTAATAATAAAGATAAAAATTTATACCTCAGAAACAGAGGTAGTAATTCCGATTTTTATTAACAGAGGTTATTGATTAAATATTTCAATGTAATACAGTCCGTCTTGCCTTGCACAAATTTGTTCCAATTTATAATTACAGCGTTTTCCAAATAAATGTGTATCCAAACCGAGCAGAAAAGCCTGCTAATTTGATCTATCAGGAGCATTCTGATTTTGTAATAAGAATACACATGCCATAGTTCATTGTGTTTCATATACACCTTCATAGCGGTGTAATAAGAACGGTGTTATATTGAAATCCAATATTTTGATTTGAAATACTTTATAATAATTTAGTTACATTGAAAAGTGTAAAAACATTTCGCATTTAAGTGTGAATCTAATTCTGGGGTTCCTTTATGTCAATTAACCAGTTATTTTGTATTTTGAATCGGTACTATCATTTTTTCCTCTCCGTTTTCCCACCAGAATGCAAATTTACTCCGAGTGTATTTAAGGTTAGTTTTTTAGATTGTAAAATAAAGCGTGTTCTGCCTCTCATGGCCATGTTACTAGGCTGCTATCTTAGAAAAGAGTTTTTGCCTTCGACCGCGCATTATAATTGCCGATACTTGAATTCCATGCCAATTAAGTTCTGAGACAACTTCGCGTTAAACTGATTGTGTAACCTTCGGGTATTAGTTTATTTGAATTTTACATTTAAATTATCTAGTCACAAGTGGTTGCCTGAGCGCAAGCGTGTCTTCTATTCTTATTTAGTTTTAATAAAGGATCATTTATATCTTTACCAAGCTCCAGTTGTTATTTGGACTCAGCGATAAGTCGCTTAACGTCCAGCAAGAGTTAGACACTTTGGATGATAGCTAAACATGTCAAATTCTGCACAATAACAGAAAAATACGGATGAATTTTTTAAGTCCAAAGAAACTTTATCCCTGAAGGACTATTGTTTTCGTTTTGCGATTTTGCGTCCGTTCACTCTGAATGCCCGTTTCACCTTTCAAATTGTTGCCACTAAATATTATCGCCCTGTATTACATTTAAAGAAATTAAATAATGAAGAATCTGTATAAATGTATATATATTTCTCGCATTGTGATAAAACAACGGTACCTAGAGCCATCCAATTTTGAATGACGTTATCCTACTGAGAATATCGGCATCTGGAGGCCCAAATTTGAAATTTCGAATTTGTTTTATTATCGATTTCTTACACTCTTAGACAAAAAAACTACGCATCACGACGCACCGAGAAGATATAAAGCAAATTGCACACAAATTGATATGCGTACAGGTTTCGACGGAAAATGCAAAAATTTACATTTTATCTGCCAATGAATGAACGGTTGTCGCTACAGCACATCTGATCTGCGCAAGTGGCAGGATATTTAAGAGAAGAAATTAGGCGAGGGTGCGCGAACGATATGCGCAGATGTCAGAATTTGAGAGAGGTCGTGTAGTTGGGCTTAGAAGCTGGTTGGCCTTATCGGCGAATAGCTTGACATTTGAACAGGAGCGATGCCATTATTAGACGATGTTGGCAGGAATGGATGAACCATTGCCGCACACAGTGTCAAGAAGGAAGAGGTAGGCCTATAGAAACGACAGAAGGTGAAGACCGAGCAATCGTCAGAGCGGCACTCACAGACCCAGATGCATCATTATCATCGATTGTAAGTGCAACTAGTGCTTCAGTGACCTCAAGGACCATTCAGAGACGGCTCACAGAAAGGGGGCTTAGGTCACGGCACCCCTTGCTCCGACTAACATTGAGCTCTGTAAAACATCAAGCTTGTTTGTAGTGGTATCGGGCTCATTCGCACTGGAATGTCACTGACTAGAGTAGAATAGTCTTCAGTGATGAGTCCCGCTTTGAACTGAGCCTCGATGACCAGCGAAGGCGAGTCTGGAGATGCCCCGGACAGCTGTGTGATACCAACCGAAAAAAAGTCGGCCTGTCTTCCTAGTTGACGGTCTGTCTTCTGGAGGGCAGGCGGACAACCAGGAGTGATGGTCTAGGGTGCCATTCATTTCATAGAAGGACCCCTTTGGTTGTTATCCGTCGCAACCTTACAGCACAACGGTACGTCGACGAAGTTCTAAGGCCCGTGGTGTTACCCTTCATGCCACGCCACCATAGGCTTACATTTCAGCAAGATAATAATTCAGCAAGATATTTTCAGAAAAGACTTGAAGCAATAAGCTTTACAATATAAAATAAGGAAACAGATTTATAGTTTCAATAGCTAGGTTCCTAAGAAGTTTAGAATACTGTTATACTGTTACTCATAATATTTATTTTTCTGCTTGCCAATATTTATTTATTAAAATATTTGTACCAATTAAAATTAACATATAATCCCTCTGAGCTGTATTTAAGTAAAGAAATTCATGTATAACAAGCATCCTGACTATATTCAATACATTTACAGTAATTAAGGAAATGTTTTTTCATTTCAGAGATGAAAATTTATAAAAGTTTCCGAATCCTGAAATTTTCTTTGTAGGTTTATGTATTATATTTCTTAAATGTTTACGTTTGTAAAGAAAATTTAAAACACTATATGTAATCTATATCTTTATTTCACTACTTAACCATTTTTGTTTTAATATACTGTATGTAATTTGTATCTTTATTTCTATACTTAAACAGTTCTTTTTATATATTATACGTGACTTGTTACCTTTTCTCTCTATTTAAACCCTTTTTGTTTTAAAATATTATAATGTAACCTGATGTTATTTCTTTTAGTGTTCTAGCCAGTTGGCAGGTATTCAGCTAAAAGCTAGCGTAGTAACGCTACGAAAAAACAGCAAAAGATTCCCATTCAAAATTCTTACCCTTACCTGTTTTACAAACAAACCAACACAAAATAATGAGTTAGAAAATAAAGTGCAGAATATTGTACCACCAGGAAGAGGCGCATCTTTTCTCTTAAGCGTAATAGTAATGAAATGCGTAAGCAAGTGAATAAGTATCAAATCTACGAGAAAGTCAAAAGCATTAAGTTTCCCATGTCGTAAAAAAGAGTCAAATGAAACACATAAAAGTTAATTTTGCAAATGCTGTTCATATGTAACAAACATAGCATATATAAATCTCTTAAGTTTAGACAATTAACTAACCTTTCAAAACTGTTGTTGTAAAATTTATGGTCTTATTTTACCTCAAAAGAAAATTTATATTTTCCTAAACTCGAGTGTTGAAATATCTGTTCTTTATCACAAAATAATAGTAGCCTGCTGTATCATGAGTTATCATTATATTTTGACACTCTGTTTTATATGTTTCATGGTAGTACAGTAATTGTAACTTTAATGTAAAGCAAGATCCTACATTACATACGTTGTTATTATTTCTGAAATGTAAGAGAAAATAAGCAGACACGTTATGTCTTTATTACATTTTTTAAGAATGGTGTTAGTCGTTTCAGAGAACTGGGTTGTCAGAAATTATTTACTGCGATTCGTTAACCTAATATTTATTTTTTCTGGCAATGCTGCATTCAAAGAAAGAAACTCTACGTAAAAAAAAAACTGCTGTAAATTCCCATTTGCGTGAAGTTGAAATAGAAGAAATGAATATTATGCTTTAAATATTATTATTATTTATATCTTGATTTACACTTTCATACATATTTTGTCATACATGAAAAACGCTTTGGGAAACAATAGCATTACTTTTTTATTGATAATCTTTTTTTTATTCTTTTTAATTTAAAGTATAGTCCAATGTGTAAGACGGAAAAGTTTTAAAAACACTGTTATTGGTTATTTCTTTCCTTTATTTATTAAATTATCTTTCCTTCGTTTAATACGGATTTAAATGCAAAATTTAGACGTTGGTTTGATTTGTTAATAATTATCATTATGATGATTATCGTGTTAACTAGCATAACAGTCGCCCTCGCATAATACTGGCAATCTCGTTTTGAAGTAGAAAAAAATCGTCAAAAGTATACAATATAGTAGTAGATTTCCTCACATAATAGTTGCACCTAGACTTTTAAAATGAAAAATTGGTAAAAGAAAGTGAGAACTATTAAGTGAGTAAACACGGTGTACATAATAAGCTAACTGACGGACTAGCAACTTACTATTAATTACACATTGCATGTAAGCGTAAGATTTTTCTCATTTACAGGATTGAATGTTGAAAATTAAAAAGCAAACTTTATCTTTGAAACATAACAAATCTTTCGTTCCAACATTTTCTTCTCAAACAGAAACGAATCGGCATCTGAACTTGCTTACATTTATAGATTTACGTAATAATAAATATCAAAATTTAAACAAAAATGTAAATCTATTTTGAATCTTTTAGCATTTCTCATTTAAAAGCGCTTCTTGTTAATTTATTAATACATATATTTCTGTTAAAAGCATTAATACTTAATAATGTATGTTTACCATGATTGGCGCTATTTGCACAATTTTGAGAGTATGTTACATGTGAGCCTTTCAGAACTGGTTTAGTCATGACTTTTATGACACTACTATTTTCTTAACTAGTCTTGAGGATATGAAAAAGCTATATATTATACTTAGCCTTTACTTTGTTAGTTTGACATTATGAACCCATGAATATGCCATGTCTTTTACTGTAAGCTCGGTCCTTTCATTTGGTGCATTTTGTTTATCGCAGTTGCTAAGTATTGATAAGTCAAGTTATTATGCTGAATTTCTGTGTTCATCATAATAGTACGTAGTTCTGTGAAAGCGTACAGTAAAATTCAATTAATAAATAATATGCAATACTTATTTCAGTAAGCTTTGATTCATAACCAGCATAAAAACAAAGTAATTTGCTAAAATATTTATTCGGCCCATACACTCCAATGCATAGAAACGCATATGTATATAATTCATCAAAATTTACTAGAGTATCATAATTTTAAAACTTTACGAATACTTTTGCACTTAATCTAAAAGTATTAATTCCAAACAAGCGGTTCACGCAGGGAGAAACGATAAAAGATCCCACAGGTGTTAACATACTTTTGAAAAGTTAAAAACTCCTTAAACTTATTTGTATTCACATTTACTAATGACACAGTGCCAAGCTTTAGGAACAGTTTCTTCTCTGAAAATGCTGAATTTCATTGAGATTCAGCGGAAAAAGTAATTTCTGGTGAAAACTTTCATTTAATGCAAATTTTATTCTTCGGAACATGCGCTTCATTTCAAAGTCTTCTGCAGACGGCAAGTAAAATCATAGAACTTCCAAAAAGATTACACTCTACAGAGAAAACGTTACTGCTAAATACACGAAAGCATGCTGCCGAACAAAAACATGAAAGTTTCAAGAGACTTACTTCGTCCAGAGGGAGCTAGTCGTTCATTCCAGTCTGGGGAGCACAAATCAGCACAGTGTCACTCTCAACTAAAGCAAATTGAAACACCTTTCAATCTGAATCACCTGAGGTGGTGTGTGGAGAGACGCTCTAAATCTGTCTCCAGGGGCAGGCGACTCACATGAGGTTGCCATGACGCTCGGCGTGTCAACAAAACATGATGCTCTCGGAAAGCAACGGTTTCTGTTGTCGGAAGAGGAAAGTGGGAAAAAACAATTGATTATATCGGTCACAGACACGCGTTAGCCAGAGTCTAGCGTGATAAATCTTTTTCTTCCCCTTTTGCCTATTCCGCTACAGACTTAGACCACTTTAGGCCAAGCAACATATAGCTTTGTGCTTAATGTATTTATTGGGAACGAACGCACTGGCTTTTAATCTGATCATATGGCGAAATACTTTTTTTGTACATTTGTATTAAACTGAATTTTTTTACTGTATTCTTACATAATTATAAATTTAAAATCATATATTTTTGCTGCATAAGTATGCAGACGCCAAACTGTCTTTCTGCTATGACTTCACAAAACCTTCTATCAAATCCAATTAGGTATGAAGAGAGGAAAACAGTATCTTCCTTTAATCTATAAATGACAGAGGATGGAGAGTGGAGACTCATGGCGGCCACCAGAGGTTAGTAGAAATTGTCTCCATCCTCCCATCAGTTTATTGTTACAAAAGTATTTTTGACATGGCCAGACAAGGGTTCAGAGTAGATAAGTGATGCAATACAGATTATTCTAACTAAACATGTAAGTTCGGAACATAATATATAACAAATTATTAATAAAGTTAACATTAATATTAATATTAAAGTTAAACTAAAACGGAAAAAATTAACCTAAAACTAAAAGGTTGAATCCGTTTTTCATATTTAATGTAAATCCCTGGCACGATTGCTACATTCACACAAGAATGTAATAGCTACGTATTTATATTTCTATTTTCAATTAAAATCAGTACATTACTCAGGGTAGTAAGCTTACCTGTTCTGAAAAGTAACATTTTTGCAGTTTTTGCTCTAATTTTCCATGTTGCAATGCTGATTTTGCGAGCTTTGTGTAATTGAGCTTCGCCACACTCTCGCAGTAGATTGGGAAGACGCCGTTTACGTCTCTTTGTTTTTATTAACTGAACTATTTTGTGCACATTTTCACAAAGATTTTCTTGTTATCGTGACATTTTCATACACTAAAAATATTTCCTTATCTAAACAGACTGTAGTAGATGACCACTCACCTCTCTCTTCCATTACTTCGAAACGGGAACCAATCGAATATTTTTAATGTCATTCTAATGTTCAACGCCCTCTAATCAGTAAAGATTGGATACTTATGTAACAAAATGTGTGCAGAACAGCAATAGTAATGTGAGCCGTAATAGTTCATTATCTGTGTATTTCCAGGAGTTGGATGTTTTATTTATGGATTCCTATTTTTATTTTTCAACATATACGGGAGGAGGAACTAGTTCTATCAACACTTACCGAGATCGGCTAAACCTGAGGCTCAAAACGTTTTACACTGAAATTGTTTTGCTTTATGTTGCTTCATTTTCAGGTGACTCGCCGTAACATTCTTTTAAAAAGCAGTTTATGAAAATTCAAAATTTCATATTTTTGTATCAGAAGGCAGTTGATTTTACTTTTAAAATTTTCTAACTGCTTACTTAAATTTCTTATTATGTAATGGTCGACCTATAGAAGTTAACTTTAACTATCTTTCTTGATGCTTACAGTGGAACACAAAATAACACTCAAAGAGTAAAAATCTAACTCTGAACTTTAAATTACGCTGTTTACGTATTAGAATCAAAAGTTGTGCAAAGCAAATATTCCGGCTTTTTATCGACAGCAGTTCGCTGCTGGGTTACAATACATAGCTGCATTACAATACCAAGAAAACTCTGTTCGATGCTACAACGCAAGTTGGTGGGACGGGAGGAAGAACAAAAACACTAGTTCTGTCTACCCTTACCGAGATTGATTAAACCTGGAGCTCAAACCTTCTACGCTAACATTCTTTTGAAAATGAATTTATGAAAATTCCAAATTTCATATTTTTATATCAGAAAGTAGCTGATTGTTACTTTTCAATGAGAATAATAAAAAAACATACTACTGTTGAATAGAATTTTTAGGCCGCGGGTATAATACGGTGACTTCCGCTGGCTACGATAAAGTGTGGCTGCGTGATAATTTCCGTCAAAATGGTCTCTTGCTTTCTACTCGTCATATTGTACCATACTCCTTGGTTTGCGTTTTAGCTGATAAAAATGTTGTTTTGAATGCATACTAAGTTACTTTGGTGATCTGTGGGTTATTTTCTGTCTTTGGAAAAGTTATTTTTTTATTCTTTATGTTAATTTGCATGGGTTCATCTAATAAGAGAAAAGTAGTTTACTAGAAGTAAAACTGGACGCGTTATGTCGATTCAAAGATGGGCAGCGACAAGTTGTCATCATATATTCCTTAAAGTTAGCGCCTTCAAGTATTCGAACAATTTTGAAAAATTACAAAAAAAAAGCTAAATTTCCTGTTAAGGCATCATTGCGTTAGCCCAAAAAAATAATAATAATGAAATGCCAAAATTTGGATTTTGAAGACATGGAAGGACGGTTCGGCATTTGGATCCATCACGAAACACGAATTAATTTCAACTCAGGAATGTATGGATAACACAACCAAATCTTTTGCGGCTGTTCGAGGATGGTCTGATCAATTCAAAAAAAAGTGACATTCTCATTAGAGAATTTCTGGAAAGGCAGCTAACGTTGACCATAAAGCCTAGAAAGAATTTCCTCTTCTTATTAGAGGAGTGCATTATAAGAAACTGCCTGATATAGACTTTGCTTCCTCAGGCCTCGACTATCAAGGCATTACTATACTTTCTAAGGATCGAAACATCACCATCAGAAATTTATACCACCCTTCCAATAATCTGAAATTCAGCACTTATGATGGAAAATTTGTTTGAGGAAAACACTGGGATCTTAGGGGACCTCAATGCTAGCATCTTACCTGGGGAAGCACCACTACTAACACTAGAGGCTTCGACCTTCACAATTTGATCAATGACAAGGCCTTACTGTCCTTAAACGACGGAACTCATACTTACCGTTTCCATAGCTATGGCATAACTGATTTGTTGGATTTAAAACTAGTTATCCCTGGTTTATTCCCATGCAGCTCCTGGAAGGTTCTCGTAAATATTAGTAGCGATCACCTACCCATATTAACTGAAATTGATCTCAAGATAAATGCTGCAGGAACAGGGGATCTCCTTTGAAACTTCAAGATGGCTGACTGGAAATTATTTGAAAACTTGTCAAATGACCTTTTCTCTCAAGAACCTCTGTCGGATGACTTGGAAAGAGAATGATCCAGCTTCAAGTGCATCTTCTTTAAGGCTGCCAAGGCTATCATTCCTAGAGGAAAACATAAAAGAATTCGAACTCGCCATGTACACAACGAAGATCCTATCCAAACGCTGCTGGTCAAGACAGATTGTCTGTTAAAAGAAATAACTCGGAAGGGCGGTACCGACAAAAGACTTGAACTTAACAGACTTAATGCTGAGATTAAAAGTAAACTATGTAATAGTAAAAGACACAAACTGGCAAAATTTATGCAAAAGTCTGAACTACAGATCTCCGAATATTAAACTATGGAACTTGGCCAAAAAGATTGACCAATTGAAACCTGGTAATGAGAATACAAAGGCCATCATTGATGATAACGGCCATGTTTCGGTGTATGATCGAGAAGGGGCTGATGCACTAGCGAAGCACTATGCCAAAGTTAGTAAGCTGAACTTTAAGAGATCTGATAAAATTTTAGCCAGGACCACTAGAAATCAAATCAAATCTTGTCGCGAGGCGCCAGCTGCCAACCGCCTTTTCAATGGGGATTTCACCTTATTTGAATTATTGTATGCCCTACAGAATTTGAACCCCTCTAAAACACCTGACCCAGACGGTATCCACGGACATTTCTTGTGCCATCTCTGTACTTTGGGTAGACAGAAACTTTTGCACATACTTAACTTGTCTTGAAAAACAGGTAAACTTCCAAGACAATGGAAATCGGCCATTATTATCCCTATACGCAAACTAAACAAGCACTTATTAACCAATAAATTTGTTCCCCCCGAGCAATTTGCTTTCCGAAGGAGGCCACAGCATTATTGATCAAATTTTGTACTTTACACAGAGCGTCAAAGATGCCTAGAATCACAGGCCTACTAAACACACTGTGGTTTCCTAGATCTGTCTAAAGCGTTTGACAGGGTTTGAAAATATAAGCTCTTAAATAAGTGCTATCAAGATTTTGACATCAGAGGCAGAGCGCTGCCCTGGATCTCGAACATTTTGAAGAACCGCAACTTCTGTGTTAAACTACAAGAGAGCCTTTTAGGCTTTTTCAAAATGCATCAGGGAATACGCCAAGGCTCTGTACTGAGCCCCATCCTTTTTTCGCTATTTATTTAGGAAGAAGCATCTATCCTTGTGAAGTCGCACTTTTTGCTGATGATGTCATAATGTGGAGCAGTGGTTCCGACATAAATAAACTGGAACTTCAGATGAATAAAAGTTTGGTAGCAGTTCAAGAATTTGCAGACACCCACAAACTTAATTTTAATGCTTCCAAATCCTCCAGCTGCCTCTTCACTACAAACAGACAGTTTTATAATTTCTCTCCTGACATTTCTCTGAATGGAGTGCGCTTGGACTGTAGTAAACACCCTTCCTATCTCGGATTCACTTTGGATCCCGAAGTGAACTGCAGTAAGCATTTCGAGAAATTGGCCGATAAAGCAAGAAAACGACCTCGGATCATAAAGTATATCTCGGGTAGAGACTGGTGTTCTCACGCCACTAACCTTAAAATAACTTACATCACCCTAGTCCGCCCTGTCCTTGAATATGGTTACCAAATCTATCAATTGGCTTCAACTGCTAACTTGAGGAAATTGGAGAGAGTACAGCTCAATGCGGCGAGAATCCTCAATGCGGCCTTAGAAATAGTTGCCCAAACGACGTTGTTCGATATCACGCGGTCATCCAGCCTATGGAAATGCGTTTTAAGGTGAATTCCTACAAGTATTTTAACAAACTTAAGAGTTTTGGTCTTTATAATCAGACCTCAGGCTTTATTTTAAATTGAACAAACAAAAAACCCCTAAAGCGAGGCAGCCCACTTACTTATGTGTGAAATTCAGATTTTATCAATTTAAATGTTGAAACATCTATACCGTTTAGCCGTTTTGCTCCCCATACCTCTTTTAATCATGTTAACATCCGTGAGGAATTGTCGACTAATATTGTCAAGGGTAACCATCACGCGGAACTCCTCAGGTAAATGTCTCTTGAAATCATTAATGATATTCCACCCCAAGCTCTTGTGATATATACAGATGGGAGTAGATCAGATAAGGGTAGAGCAGGGAGGGGCATTTATTGTAATACCCCTGAAGGAGATATCAGATGCAACATCAGAAACTCTGATCATTGCTCCATCTTCAGATCGAAACTTATCGCCATCAGCAAGGCACTTGATAATGTTCCCTGTTCAAGTAGTGACATTATATGGATTCTGTCAGACAGCAGAAGCTCCATTAAGCACTTTAAAAACTGAGCTAAGATCATGGATAAGACAGGTCAGGATATTGTATCTAAAGGTTTCGAGCTTGGACAACGTAAATCAGTATATCTCCAGTGGATACCGTCCCATAGTGGGGTGTATGGTAACGAAATAGCTAACGATCTGGCAAAAAAGGGTTGTGATCTGCCTACACCCACTTTCACTGATTTATGCGCAAATAAAATTCATTCCTATTACAAACATAAAACTAACATGGCATGGAAAATTTCTCCTGTTCACCAATGGTATTTCGCTGAACAACCAGGCCTGTCACTTCTGAGTAAGAGATCTAGGCCTATCCAAACAGCCATGGCCAGATTCAGAAGTGGGCATCTTCGATGTTTGAGATTCAAAGACGGAGAAAAGACCTTCCTTTCGTACGCCTTTTCCCTTCCTGCCTATCCCACTCATCTACTGAATTGTATGGGCGTCTCCCTGCGACAGCTGTCGGCTGAGCAGGACGACGTCAGCGATTTGCTTGTGCGGCAAGGTCTTGGACTTGGTCTAGGCTTTCCTGCCTCAAGAGGATTTGAAACAACAAAAGAATTTTCTCAAATTTTAAAGAAAACTATTACTGATTGAAATTTTTCACCACAAGCTGTGTTCAGTTTGAATGATGAAGAGCATGCTATCCTATACGTACATTTTACGAAATAAAAAATGTGTTTATCTATTTAAAGTATCAAAAGACAGATTCAGTTTGCTTTTAGGAGGTAATGCAAAAGATAATTTTGCAACTAAAGTCGCTGCTTGTGTGTATCATCCTGAAATATCACGGCTATTAAAAAGAATGGACAAATCAACAGTTCCTATGATTTGGCAATTGAACAGAAAAGCGTGGGTCATTATAGAAGTTTTTGTAAATCGGTTTTGTTCATCGGTAAAGCGTTATTGCTATGAAAGTAAGAATGAATCAAAAGCCCTACTTTTGATAGCTAACACTCCTGCCCACCAAAAAAATTTAAAATCTTTCGATACTTGTATTCCCATGAAAGTTGTGGACAAATATTGTTCTTCTAAATGCCTCTTCTAAAAAATTTTAATGCGTGAGAGAGTGTAACCTGAAGGATCGTGTAATCCCTCTTCTTAGATAAATATCTCCGCAAGATTCCCTTCAACGTGCTCTGTAGGATATGGGTTCAGCGATTTCGCTGACCGCACGAGGCGAATTTATTCTTTCTCTAACTGAACTTTGTGTGGCCTTTGGTAATCTTCCTAACAAAGATCATCTCCAACAGCTTCAAATAACGTTCAATAATCTCATACCTATAAAGCTTTGTGGTCATAGTACTCACATCGATGATATGCAGCTTTGTGCGGCAGCTCAACATAATATCTACCTCCACACACAAACAAGAATTCCACTTTTACCAAATGGTCGATTTTTCTTATCTTGTAGTGATGATAGTGGATCTCATGATCTCTTCAGATGAAGACTCTTCAAGAACTTGAACATCAACTCATCACTGAAGAGAACATGGCCAGGGGTCTACAAACCTTTCAGCCCGCGGGCCACATTGGCTCTTTCACGACCCTTCGAGGGCCAAGATCCAGTTAATTCACCACACCACTTCGATGCAACCATAATGAACAGCATACACGTTTTTAAACAAGGCAGTGAGATTTTTTGTGATTGGATCTATACGCTACGATCTTACGAAGAGCCTTGTTTTTTAGATTTTCATGCAGTATCACCTAACATAAATTTCTTAAAGCTGTTTTTAAACATTTGCAAAAAATATTTTTGTCCCTGAATATTAGAGATTTCTTCGGTTTAGTATGTACTTTACTTTTCAATGGATTTATCTCCCCGTTGTCACAATTTATAAGCACATTTTGATCAGGTGAAAACTTTCGCTTATAAGTATTTCATATTTTGGGCAAGTTTAGTTTGATAAAAGAATCTCCAAAATTAAAATAAATTACAGCATATACAAAACAAAAATTAAGTTTTAAATAAAATCACGACTGAAAATTTCTATGAGCCAACCTTAACATACTACTATAAAAGAAGAAAAGATAACACGTGAAACTTTTAATATTATAAAAAGTACAATGAGAATTTTTTACTTCTTTGTACGAAATAAAGGAAGTATTATAATCTCGAAAAATTTAAGATACCATATTTCAACGAAAATATCCATTTTGACCTCTCTTGAATTCATTTTAACGATTTTTTGTGTGTGTGATATCTGTACGTACGGACCGAATAAAGGACTCTTTTTCCCAAACCAGATAGTAAAATGGATTCAAAGTGGATTCAGGAGAGTTTTTTTCGTGACGTCTGTACGTACATGTATATATATCCCGAATAACTCAAAATTGAGTAGCCGTAGAAAGGTGAAATTTTGTATATGGGACTGCCATAACATCTAGTTGCGTGCTTCCCTTTTTTGTTGCAATCTACAGCACCAAACATATATATATATATATATCTACCAACTTGGTGAGCTCAAGATTTTATTCTTATATGTTGATAAATTGTACCTATTTTGCTTTAAAAGTGACTGAATAATGTTTTTCTTATATTCCGGTTAAGGTTTTTATGACTTTAGTTAATCTGCATGCAATAGTTATAGAATTATCAACAATATAAAAGTTGTTTAAGTGCTACTAAGCCTAACGAGGCCATCATTTGTTTAATTTGAAACTCCTAGTACAATAGCGACTGAAGTCATGGACTGAATTTGGGCGGCAAATTCGGTATCTTTTTGCCGAGCAGGACTAAAAGTAAACTTTCAGTTTTGTGCGCCGAAAAATCTGTATTTCTGCCGCAATTTGTTTACATTTTAAACTTTTACTTGAAACTTTTGCTTTTAAACTTTTGTTTGAAGATGTTTGAATTTTTATGCATATTTGCCTTGTTGCGAAGTGAGAATTGAATTGATTGAATGAGAAAAATATCTCTAAGGAAATTCCAGGAAATAAGTTTAAAGGAATTGCCGCAAAAAAAAATGTCTGTAATTTAAAGCACTTATGAGGAACTCATATGTGTCTTTTATATAGAGCGTTACAGTATTTCACTCATTGTAAAGTTAGAAACGGTTGTATAATGTTTGTAATATGTTTTATAAAGAACGTGGATGATAAGCAACGCATTTCTAGATTAGCTGTTTTGTAAAATAGTTAATGTGCATGTTATTTGTTACTTTAAATTTTATTGAATTATTATATTTAAAAGAAACCCCTGGTGAGCCGAATCATTAGTGCTCGTGGGCCAGATTCGGCCCTCGGGCGGTAGTTTCAAGACTCCTGCTCTAGAGCGTGGTGCCTATAAAGCCAAATATCGATCCGTCAAAGATGTCATAGTTCTTGAACGGTCTTCGGATGGCACTTTAGTGATTGCGTACGTAGTTCGGAATTCATGTCATAACGTAGAATTCACCACTCGAGATGCTCGCAACCTTCCAGGGACCTCGGCTGCTGAATAAAAGTTTCAAAGCCACCTTTGGCAATCCCTCTCAGTCAGTCGTCTAAATGATAGTGAAAATCATTTTAATTGAAATTTGTCACGAACGAACGAATAGACGAACTTCACGAATTCGAAAAAAACCTGTTAATAACCAATGGATGCTTACAATATGTTTACCTTTCCGCAGATTGCATAACAGCATCAGTTTTTAAAATATTAGAGGTAGTTATTTTCAGTTATCACAAAAAATGCATTTGTAGGTTTCATTTTGGTGACTAGTCTAGCTGATGCACAAAAGTACATTTTCTTATCTTCATTTTAATAATGCATTTCATTTTACTTCATTTACAAATACTTTTTTGTTTGATTTTAACACATTAAGTATATAATCAAAAATATATGCATAGTTTTAGTGGCCGCTTAAATAAGAAATTAATTTTACTGTTTTATTTTAGTTGAAACATAAACATGTTGCGTGTCTAAATAAAACTTAAAACCATTATTTAAATCTGCCAAAAGAATTTTATTTTGTAGTTAATAATAATAAAATAAAATAATTTTTAATTTTGCATTTTAATTTTACTTACATAAATTATGTATATACAAAGGAGTAATTATGCATTTTTAGAACGGTTTCGATAATGATTTTTTTAATGCAAATGTTTGGGAATAAAAATTTCTCGCAATAGCTTATTTGAAACAGATATAAAGATCTGGAGGCAGCTTTTTTGAAACTGTTATTTGAAATGAAAAATATCGTCTGCTACTTTTAAATTTATTCCACTTTCCGAATGTCGAATGTAAACAAGTTTTGGATTGAAGGATATATTTTTTAGCTTCCCGAAGAGATATATTTCTGTTCCGTAATTCAAAAATGTTGTGAAATGCATGGTATTAAAATTTTGAAGTGAAAAATAAGCAGTATTATTAATCTGAAAGAGTAAAACCGTCAATCGTTACTTCTGTATGGAAAGAAGATTCCAAACGAATACCCGAAAAAGGTACACATTTTTCCCAATAATTCTAAAAGTTAAAACATTGGTAATATGAGGAAATCCGCCGACGCAGAAATAAATTGTAAAGTCTTTAATAATATCTGTACAGACAATAAATAAAATTATAAACCAATATTTTATAACTTAAAAGCATAATGTTCACTAGCTTTTATCGAGGCATGTGGTTCAACGCAGAACAATTTGTTGAATCCTACATGAAAATTATTTAGCAAGAGAAATGGAAATACATTGTGACCCTTGATGAAGCATGAGTTTACCTCAACGACTGCAACAACAAAAAAAAAGTTTATTGATTATCGAAAATGAAGAGAAAAAAATTTACAAACCTGGTTCCGTCAATGCAAAGAAAGCTTCAGTAAGAAGTTTATGATTGTCGCAAGATTCTCTCACTCTCAGAAATCAAAAGTAAGAATACCAAGAAAAATGTCAAAATAAACTCAACGTACTATCAAGAGAAAGTATTTACAGAAAAAATCCCTTTCTTTATCCCCATGAATTTCAAAGTATGAAACATCATCAAGACAAAGCAACAAGTTATACTTTGAAAAGTACTTGAAAGCTGAAGACTGGTCTAGGTATTACTTATATACGTTTTCAACATATTCCTGCGAAGTCCCCCTGACATTTCGCCTACGGATTATTGTGCCTTTAGTCTCTCAAGAAGAGGTTTTGCTAAGCCCAAACCCAGAACGATTAATGAGCTCTGGTATGCAGTGGAAGAGAAATAGACATCGGTATTCCAAGAAATTTTATGAAAAGATCTTCTATCATGCCGCCCAGACGGTATAGTGGTTAGAGGAGCCGGCTACAATACCAAAGGGCCTGGGTTCGAATCCCGGAGAAGGCATGGCTGTAACTGTCCGTCCCTTCATAGGAGGGAAAGGTAGCCCACCTATTAGGTGCCTCCATAATAAAGTGACCACCACTTCTGGCCTTAGTAGTGGTCAAGCCGAAGTTGGCTGAGGGCAGGTCATTGGAACAAAAGAAAAAAAAATCTATAATTTCTTTCTATCATGGAAACCACGATCCAGACTGATAGGTCAGGAGAGCCCTTCTATCATAAAAACCACGATCCAGACTTATATGTCAGAAAAGCCCTTCTGTCATGGAAACCACGATCCAGACTTATAGGTTAAAAACCCTTCTATTCATGGTGTTTAAAATTTTGTATTTGTACTGCTATGCACTAGCACATCGTCTGTGAGACTCGTCTGCGATACTATTTGCGCAGTCGCGAAGCGTTACCGTGGTTACCAGTTTTTTTCTTTACAATTATTATTGTTAAAAATAAATGAAAATGGCTGTTATAAAGATTTTAATTTGTATTTAATTGCGTATTCGGACCACAATTTTTGATTTACATGGAAAGCACTATCCAGACTTACAGATCAGAAAAAAAGGCTCTCAGAACGAATATTTAAAAATATAACCTTTACATTTTAAACATCAATTAAACGAACCCGAAATCGTTCTTAAAATTCGCAATTACCCTCTTTACTTACATAGCCTAACTACTGTTCTACTTAAGCATTAACAAAAGATAATTTTGTTTACATAACAATAAATATTTATTTAGACTGGCATATCAAAGGAATCACCCAATTACATGAGATTTTCTGAATATCCAGATAACTTGCAATATCCGTTAATAAATCTGTTATATTCTATTTTACGAATGAATAAGAGCACTTACGTTTGCATTTAAATTTTTACATCATAGTATAAGCATTTTTTTCCAAGTTTGTTAACTGATTTCAATGAAATAAATCTAAAAACTCGCCTGCACTGAATACTTCTCTACCATTTTCACAATTATATGTAAAGGTATACTTTCTTTGATTTTTCGTCTGTGGAAAGTGATTCATTTGCAGGGGGGGATGTAAATTGATAACCTCATTTTAAAAATTTCACTTTTATGAAAAGGACGTGTACTTATGTTAAAATAAATATAGGATATATTTGAGTGCGACAAGATATTTTGTATCGTCTAGACTTCTTATCTAGCAGAAAGCTCTCAGACACATAAAACGTTCATATTACTCTGTTATTATTTATAAAAACAGCTATCTGAAATTATCCAAAAGCATCAACCTCTTTTGTTATGCTTGTATCGCAGATGTTATCATGCTGAGTAAAGTTTCAATTTACAGTCTATTTGTTCTGGATACGTTATGGACGAATATTCACATATCAATAACCTATCTAAAATGATCAAAATCTCTTTTTCATTCGAATAGTCTAGACAAATTTCTTAACCTTTCTTCTTCAACTGAGATGTTGTTATAAATTCTTCTCATTTTACATCATCTAATCATTATTTATTTTCCTTTTATTCATCCAGATAATGCAATAATGTTTTTTTTTGTTTATCTGTAGCCCCCATATTAGTTTTTATTTTGAATTAAATTAACAAACATTTTCAATTAGCCCTAAATTTTCATGTACACCTTTTCCTTTTTTATATCTAATTAAACTCTTCAGAAGGATGCAAATCAAACTGGTGTAAAAGAAGAAAATGTGCCCAGTTCATTCAAAGCAGTGCAAGAGCCTTATACTTCTTAGTCCGAAAAGACTTGAGTCTAAGTCTTCAAACTTTACACTGCTTCATAATGCTGCTATATTTATTGCATTAAAACAAAGAAAGAGGATATTGGGAAGAACTACCAAACACTCTACCAAAGGCCCAAAACAAGAACACTTTACCAAAGGCCCAAAACTAATTTAATCGGGCAATGGCAACAAACATCTTGGTAAAGCACACAATTTTACCCAACTGTGCTGTGGAAAATTAAATATAAGCATGATTTTGCAAGGCAATTTCCGGTCTATCTGCGGGTTTTCTTGTATTATAATTTAATACTTGCAATCTCGGATTCAGTCACAGCAGCTGAAAGGTTTAGTTGTATAACGTGCAGGTTTTCCCATGTGCAACATGAACGTAAAACAATTTCCCCGGGAAATCCTTTATGAAAGCAGCTCTACCCATAAGCAGTGAGAAACTGTGTTACTTGTTATAATTAACTAACCAACTTGTAACTGCATTTCCAACAGTTTCAATGAGGTATATTTATATCTTATTGTTATAGGTTACAATTTGGTAAGAGTAAACCAAATTATACCTTCAGTGCATAGAAATGAAGAAGTGTCAAAATGTATGCATGTTTTGGCTGTTACGTTTATGCAAAAAGTTTGTCGTCTGCAAGCAGCATAAATATTATTTTGTAATTACATTAATTTACAGCTTAACACGTCTATAAAACGAAGAGCTACGCGAAATAATGTTAAACGGGTTCGTTTTGATATACACTAGACCAAGAACACGTAGCTAAGAAATAAGCAAGGTTTCATTGAATTCCATTTTGTTTTTCATACTAACTTATGCAATCATATACAATAGAATATATATCATGCATTTTGTAACTGAACGTTTTGCTTATTCTAAACTCTTTATTTTTTAATGAAAAAGACGTGTCATCTGTCATTTTGTTTTACTCATTAAGTAATTTTTTGTAACAAAATATCACAAAGCCTCTCGTCTTTTTTCAGAACTTTTGTCAGATTCACAATATAAGCTATGCAATGATTCATCATCATGAAAAACCCATCACCGACGAAATCTGTAGGAGAACTACCTAAGCTCATTGTTCATGCTGTTCTTCATGCTGCTCATTTTCACACCCTTCATGTTACACATAAATTTCCTGTTGAGTTCTTTAGAAATCTTTGGAGGCATGACTTTTACCACAAACATCTAATAACTCTTCATTTATTTCGACCATTTTCGTATTCTAGTCTTACTACATCAGTCATACTAGAAATTTGGGAAATAATGAATTCTTTTTATTCAAACTCAGGGCATATCTTTTCATACACTAATTTCATACGCGTTCTGAGCAAGTCTGATGTCTGCAGCGTTTCTAAGAAAACACTTCTTCTCATATTGCTAAATATGTTGCATAAACTGCAGCTAAAATATGTCCCTAATCATAACTATATGGCATAAATTAAAAGCATGCTGTACCTCAGTATCATATGGCTTAAAACTTTCTGTAACTCCAAGGCCTTGAGAGTTTCTTTTGGATTAAACAATATAGGGTTATATCGAATTAGCATTAAGCTAAATAAAGGGCGCAGTATTTCCCTTTAAATATATGTATATTATGTCACTGTTTGCAATAACTGTTTAGTTATTTGTGCATTTATTTAGTTTATTATTTGACAGCCAAAGATTGGTAGTTCGATATGCTTTGGGTTCAAATGCAAACGAATGAGCTGGCTTCATGATTAGCTTTCGTTAATTTTTTCCGTGTGTAACGTGAATACGAGGCATTCTTCCTAAGAAAGTCCTCCACGAAGGCATCCTTACTTTTAGGCAGATAATCTTCGTGGCTTTGCCATATTCAAATAACCTAACCTAACCTAGTTTATCATTTTATTTACTTGTGCACTTATTTAGTCACAAACAATACTAGGGAGGTAAATACTCTTTTCAGAAGACGTTAGTGTTTATGTAGCATAAGTACAGAACTAAACAGATAAAATTATGGCTAGAGATAACAAGGAAACCACAGAGCACAAACAACTTGCCATAAGTAGATAAATGAAAGTTGAAAGAAATTGCCTTCATATTTATGGTAGCTAATAGAATCAAGTTAATAAATAAATTCTTTCAATCGTACCTGAAGTAGAACTTCCTGAGAATTGTAGATTAATATAAATTAAGTTTTGCGAATGTTTTCCTTTGATCAAAGATTAATGATAAAATGACAAGAATTTATGGTTTCTTTAATTAAACTCCTTTTTACTTCATTTCTAATGCGGCTAAAAACATTGCTGCAAGCATCTTAAAATGGGCTGTGCATTTCAACATCATTAAAAATTTCTCAACTTCCCCGGAACCTAACATTTTAAAATGTTCTCTGGTTCCTTGAAGACAGTCAGGAGACTTATCGCCTTATATTAATCCTTCAATAATGCATCAAGTCAGAAGGAGGTTTAAAACAAACTTTTTTATTATATTTGCAGCTAAAAATTTACACGACTCAAGTAATAATAGGAGAGTCAGGGTTAACACAAAGATTAAAGTGAAACCTAAATATTTAAAATAAGATAATATATGATAAGATAATGAACAAGGCAAAGTACGCTTGTAAGTTTTCGTTCGGCCCTAGAATCCCGCGAGCAACTACGGCTAGCAAAGGCTAAAGCCCATTCAAATCACTTTAGAAGCTGAGTGAAAATAGTATTGAAACGGTTAGAGGTCGCTGCTCAAATCTACCTGCTAAATTCAAGAAGTTCGTTTGATTAATTTGCATCTTGGCGGAAATAGACGAAAGTAGAAGTGCTAGTACTGTAGAGACATTAGGTATTTTTTTAAAGCAGGAGAAATGAAAAATGAGCAGCGCCTTTGTCGGGACTCGGACCACGAACCTCTGAAATAACCGCCCAGCGTGCTGACCACTACACCACGAAGGCATGCGAAAAAGGCGGGGAAAATATCATATACTCCACCTTTTAAAGGGCGACCGGGGATTAAGGGACCCAATCGCCAAATCATGGTGGTGGGGAATCATCATCCACCACCTTTTAGTTCGGGCGCCACTTGTACAGACAATAGGTATATTTTGAAAGCAGGAGAGATGAAAAATGAGCAATGCCTTCACCGAGACTCGAACTACGGACCTCTGGTGCTGATAACTACACCACGAAGACATGCGAAGAAGGCGGGAGAAATACCTTATAACCTCTTCTTATCTAAAGAATTCTTATTGTACAAACAAGATAATAAGATAATGGGATAATAAATATAAAACGCTACAAACTGATATTAAAAACTAAACAAAATTCAATTCTACATTGAAGTGCAGACTGACATGGATTACTAACAAACAGTGACTAAGTAGTTAGGACTATTGAACAGTTATTTAGTTTCGCATCTCAGCGAATTAACTTACTACATTGGTATAGTAGGGCTTTTTCCGTTGTATAACGTAAGCACGAGGAAATTTTTGTTAGAAAGTTCTCCACTAAGGCCTACCTCTGTCGGCAGATAGTCATCGCTTACTTTGTCTTAGTTTAACAAGCAAACAAGCTTTTCCTTTAAGGAGTAAATACTTTCTAAAATGCATTTTTCAAATACGAGAAACTAAATAAAAAGAGAACAAAAGAAATCTGAAAGCTTTCAGTTTTTATATTACGCCCAAATCTTTTTTTATGTATATATATATATATATATATATATATATTCTGTGCTACCTTTAGTTATTCAATATCACGTTCTTCGCCCTTCAACCATAAAATTCAATTCAACAACAATAACGCAAAATATTTAAAAGAGCATATCTTTAGAATTTCCGATACACAGTCTCGTGCGCTGGAGATATAAATATTTTTTTTAGAATGTTGCCATTGCTCGCTTTCAAATCATTGAGTTTCTTAATCAAAAACTCATAAATACTTTACAAAATACGAAATAGATAATAAAACAAATTCCAAATTGAAATTCGGGATTCTAGATGCCCATATTCGGGTGAAGACGTACCGTTATTCAAAATTTGAGGGCTCTAGACATTCTTTTATTACAATGCGAGAAACATACATACATTTATGCAAATTTTTCATTATTTAATTTCTTTAAATATAATACAGGACTCTTAATGTTTGGTGGCAACAATTTGAAAAGTAAATCAACGTTTATAGTGAATCAACGCAAAATGCCAAAACGAAATTAATAGCCCTTCTGAGCTAATGCTCCTTCGGGCTAAAAATTGCAATTTTATATATTGTACAAAATGGAAATAAAAAAAAGTATTAATTTCGAAGAAAGAAATGATAATCTTCCGCTCTTGAGGTGCTAAAGATTAACATTACTAAGGATCTGTTCTAAAGATTTCATAATTTTTGCTTTTTTTTCCTTCCCCCCCCCTGTAAATGATAGCACGGCTGTTTCTATTATTATTTTTTTTTATTTTTATCTCTGTTTTTTTATTTGATATTCTGTAACTTATTTTTTTTATTTCGGCTTTCCAAATGACGTATCTTTAGCTTACACCGGAGAACAGTTTCATTTCATGAAAAGGAGCCCAATGCGAGTCCTCCTAGAAAGGCGTAGAGTTTTTCTATATTTGAGCTAATCTGGAGTTTATCTTAGCCTAATACTGGGTTTTAAAATGATATGCTTCTTCGTCGTATGAAATATTTTGATGGTAACTGCTAAACAAACCACTTAGGAAATGATACTAAACAAACCGTTTAGGAAAGGATTTCAAACAAACTAAAAGTCCTAACGCAAATTCTGTGCTTTCAAACAAAAGAAACTGCCATTTATTTGAAACCTAGCTGCCAAGTATTTAAAATTTCAACGTTTTACATTTATAGTTCAGATTAGACGAACCATTAAACTACGTACTTTCTAAAAATATTATAACAGCCAATAACCATAAATTTATAGCATCTTGGGAGATTCGGTTATTTAAGGGTTAAACATTGAAAAGATTTATTATGTCTAGACCTCATTCTTTACAACGAGCTGTTACAAGTTGCAGTTTCCCTATATAAAAAGTAAATCTCTTCATTTCTCTATCCAACCACAACCCATTTCTTCATGCTTTAATTTCCAAATGATTCGACTTTTCCTTGCCCTTTTTACTTTTAGAAACTTCTCGCTTCAAGACTTTTGCTGATGACAGACTTTTCAGTATCTTCTAAGTTTTCGTTTTTCTTTCGTGCTTTTAATACTGTAATTTAATGCTGCTCTCTTTCAAATTCGTTTTGAATAGACTACAGAATGCCGTCTTCCATTTGAAAGGTTTCCATGCCCGCAACTGCAAATTTTTAGGGTTATTTTTGTATATTTAATTTATATTTGCAGTTTTGCATTTAAGAATTTATTTTTTAGATCAGCATGTGCCTGTCTTATGGCTTTTAAATATTCTTAGAAATAAATTGCTTGCAGATAATACAATTTATATTTTATTTTTACTCACGGAAGAAAAAATACCACATATCTGTAATATTTAAAACTTACAACCAAGTTAAAAAAATTCGTCGTTGTTGCCATGTGATCTGGTTTTGTCTAGCGGTGCTATGTGCATTTTCTAAGAGAGAGAACAAACTGGTGTTGCAGATTGCTCTTAGTTACGGTTAGCAATACTTCCCGATAGACGTTGTCATGAGCGGAGCTGATGTTCATTGCTGCTTTTCTAGTGTAACCCTAACAATTAATTTTTAGTTAAAGCCACTTTCCTATCTCTCCTAATTTCAGGTTACAATGTCCTACTAGAAAGTGTTTTCAGAATCGTATTTAATGCAAATGAGTAAGAGTAGTATTTAAATCGAAGTTCCACTGACTTTGTTAGACAGCCAGAGTTTCTGACTAGCGCACGTTCGCCTTTTGACTACGTCTCTCTGCTCGGTCGTACTTCAGGCCTTTGATAGGTTCGCCAGCTTAGTTGAGATTTAGATGCCAACTACTTAGAATCTTGATAGCTTCGGCTATATCTTTTTAGTTAAGTATTAGTTTACTTCGTATTGCTTTGAGTTCAAGCCCAAGTAGAGGCTTTGCCGTACGCTCCGAGAGAGGAGCTGACTGTGTTAATTCTTATTTTGAGAAATAAAGGGTAATTAACTTTTCGTGAGTTTATGTCTCTGTTTCTGAACTAAAGCGATTATTCGCTAAGCGATTACTAAAGCGATTATTCGCGAACACCTAAGCGGAACACCTAAGCGATTATTCGCTTAGGTGTTCGCGAGGTTCTTGCACATTTAGTTGTTAGGTAAAAGGTTAAAACTCCACAATATACTGTAAGAAACACATTTTATATACACCAACAGCGCAAATGGTCATAAATTATCAGTTAAATATATTATTAAAAAGTAAGATAAAAATAAAATTTTTAAGAAGTACCTATATCGCTTTTAATTAGCTCAGTTAGTTAACTAATGTACCGTTTTAATTTGAAAGGTAGATTAAAAATCTTAACGCCGGGCAACATTCACAGCAATATTACTGAGAACTCGCATTTCGGCAGGCACCTTAGGCGAAAAATTAAAGATTCTAAGTCTTGTAGAATGGCATTACTCCTGAGAATAGCAATTTACCAAGTCAGATGGGTGATAAATTTCTTGGTACCGTAAAGTACTGTAACATAAGGTAAAAAAGGGAGAAAAGTTTAAAGATATTCCTAATAACAAAAGCAAAAAAAATAATTCCGAATTATGTTTTTTTCCCATTTTGATAAACTGCAAATAGCACTCAATTAATCAATAGTAACATTTGTCTGATAGCGTCTATGAGGGTCGCAAGTTGAAATGCAGGCTTCACCGACTAAATAGATTTTATGACACTATCCCTATTTTTGAAGGTTTATTGAAGCTTGTAATTTGTAAATTTTAGACTAATTGGGTTTTCTTCCCCCCCCCCGCCAGAGAGACTATTACACTTGATCCTCACTTTTGGAAGCCTCGTTTTTTTTCACATAAAAAAATCCATTACATGTATATAAACAGAAGTTGGCCACCTTTGTGTTATCGAAACGATAATAGAATCAATCCTGTTGTAAATTTCTGTAAATATTTAAATTTTGTCAAAGACGCTTAGAACGCAACTTACTTTAAGGTATATTTTTATAATGCTTGTGCTTATAATGCTCAAAATAAAATTCGGTAAACATTTAAATTCTGTCATTGACGCTTATAATGCAACTTACTTTAAGGCTTGTAACTCATTTTTATAATGCTTGTGCTTATAACTCGCGTACACATAGCGCTCAAAAATATCATGTCCGAAAAGCATCATGTCATGGACTGCGTTTCCGAAAATAGAATACATCGCTTACAACACTTAAACGCTTAGCCTCAATTTTGCTGTTTACCACTTTTCAAATAATGCTAATAACATTTATAACCAACTTTAATTTTTATTTCTGCGTCGGATGTCTTTTGAGGTGTGTCAATTTACAAATAGCATATATATCCTTATATTTAATATATAATGTATAATATACAGGGTGATTCTTTTAAGCATGTGCAGACTTCAGGATGGTGTAGGTTACTCAAAGACGATTCGTAATCACACTTAAGCGTAGGGCTGGAAACGTAGTACTTATGTGCTAGTTTTTAGAGAAGAGAACTCAGGAAACGTAAGAGAGTGACGTGAATAAAATATTTTAATCAGGTGACAGATGAAAGCAGGTCCGGGGACCCGGGCGGCTTGCATAGACTAATCGAGTATTGTCCTGATCTCGCAACTGTTTAATGCAACGCCCCCGGCGCCCCACATGGAACGCATGGGGAGTTTATTAAGATGCTACATATGCTGATGATGACATTAGACATCATGATGATGACGACATTTTACACATTGCTATACAGATACTAAATAAAATATAGATACTAAGTAAATGAAGTTTCACTGATTACGAATGCTGGAAAAGATATTAAATACTAATGTAGGCATTATACAGATACATAGATGCTAAATACACTGTTACATACTACACAGATATTAAAACGAATGTTGACACAGCTTCTAAATACTAATGCTGGTCGTCACACAAATCTAAAGATACTAAATACACTATTACATGCTACACAGATACTACATACTGATAAAGATACTCAGATATTATATTATACTGATAAAGATACTCAGATACTATATTATACTGATAAATAGATACTATATTGTACTGATAAATAGATACTGTATACATTATTATTTACTACACAGATATTAAATGCGAATGCAGACACAGATTCTAAATACTAATGCAAGAATTACTCAGATATACAGATATATGGATACTAGCGCAGATATACAGACACGATAAGATACGAAAGAGCTTACTAAATATCCTATTACACATATATTTAGTACGAATACACTAATGCAAGTCTTTACACAAATCCACAGATACTAAATACACTACTCCATACTACACAGATACTAAATACTGATATAGATACACAGATACTAAAATATACTGATAAGCAGATACTATATACACTATTATTTGCTACACAGATATTAAATGCGAATGAAGACACAAATTAAAAATACTAATGCAAGACATTATGCAGATATACAGATGCGATAAATGACAAAGAATGTAAATATACGGATACTAAGGCAAATATACAGATACGATATATGACATTTATACGCAGATATACAGATACTAATTACATTATTACACAGATATTAAATACGAATGCACAAATATTAAACTGCACTCAATAAACTATACAGATATTAAACATACTCTCCAGATTTTTAAGACGAATGCAGACACAGACCAAATACCAATACAAGACAATACATAAGGCCTAAATATATTACTACATACTACACAGATACAAAGTACTGATTCGGACATTATACTTTACATTATGCAGACGTTACACAGATATACACAGTCCAGTCACATTAATGTGACCATCTGTCAAAAGCCAGAATAACCACCTTTCGCAGAGCGGACTGCTGCGAGACGTGCAGGAAGAGAGTCACATAGGTCCCTGAAGGTGTTCTCTGGGATGTTGAGCCATGCCGACTCTAATGCCGTGGCCAGCTGCGCTAGATTACGCGGTTGAGGATCCATGGCGCGAACAACTCGATCGAGATGGTCCCACAGATGCTCGATTGGGTTTAAGTCAGGTGAGTTTGCTGGCCAGGGGAGGACGGTAAACTCATCCTGGTGCTCTTCGAACCACGCACGTACACTGGCAGCTGTATGGCACCTCGCATTGTCCTGCTGGAAGATGCCATCATCCTGAGGAAAAACAATGCGCATGTAGGGGTGAACATGGTCCGCAAGGACAGATGCGTACTTGTATTGATCCATTGTGCCTTCCACAATGATCAGTGAACCTAGAGAATGCCAGGAAAACATTCCCCAGACCATAATGCTCCCGCCTCCAGCTTGGACCGTTCCGGCAATGGTTGCAGGGTGGTTCCTTTCAGAGGTTTCACGCCTTATACGCCAACGTCCATCTGTCCGATGGAGCATAAAACGCGATTCATCCGAAAACGCAACCTGTCGCCACTCAGTGGACGTCCAGCTGCTGTACTGGCGTGCAAATTCTAGCCTTCGCCGTCGATGAACAGCAGTCAGCATAGGTGCACGAACCAGGCGTCTGCTTCGGAGGCCCAGACGCAGCAATGTTCGCTGAATAGTACTTTGGGAGACACTTTTGGTAGCCCCTTGGTTCATTTTGGTGGTCAGTTGCTCAACGGTAGCCCGTCTATCTGCCCGAACGCATCTCCGCAACCGTCGTTCGCCTCTGTCATCTATGGCCCGTGGTGCACCACATTTGCCACGTCGCTGATTTTGGACAGACCCATTTTGCCATGCACGGTACACGTTTACCACGGCGGCACGCGAACAGTTCACAAACTCAGCCGTTTCGGAAATGCTTCCACCCTTGGCCCGAAAGCCAATGATCATGCCCTTTTGGAAGTCGGATAAATCGCTTCGTTTCTGCATTACGCCAACGATTGAAATGTTTTCCGAAGCCCTCACACACCCTTTATATACGCTCAACTGCACTGTGCTGCCACCTGCCTTCTGTGATTGGTTATTTAACTCTGACATGGAAAGTACGTGGTGGTCACATTAATGTGACTGGACTGTATATAGAGATATGCAGATACTATATAAATAGCATACAAACACATAATCAATAAACTGGTGCACACTAAGCTGAATGGCGCAGATCCTGACCTAATGCCTCAAGTTTTTCCATTATACTTCTTAATTTCTTAAGGGAGGCCAGCTGCTTGAAGAATCGCTTAAATGGGTCATCAGTGACTGTCAATCGCATGTGCCACGCCTCTGAGAGCGGGCACTTTGTTATGTAATGGTCCGAGAATCCAGCCTCGCCGCGCACACAGCGCACACATAGGTTAGAGGAAACAAAACCCCTTTCCAAATATTCTGGAAAAGGACCATGGCCTGTAATCAGGACAGGACAGGACTAAGTGTGGAAAGCACCAACACATCGCCATTGGCAGAACTGGTGTCGCTCCTTCACACTAACCGTCTTGAGAAGAACACCTCCACGGGGCGCACTTACGCCACGCATCAGTGTTAATTGAAAAGTTATCATCAGGGCATACATAACTTGTGGTACAGAGCATAGCCGGGAGATACAGTTGCTGGTGACAATGACATTACAATACAATACCATACATTGCAGTTAAAGGTGAAGTATAAATATGAATAAATATGCACAAATAAACACAAATAAACAAATAGAATTGAATGGAAAAACATTAAACATAAATATCTTGGTTAAGTTAATGTGGTATTAATGTGATGTAATTTGGTACAGTGTAATACATATTTGGGAACTGCATAGTGGGTGTCGTCGTGTATGCACAATGTGCAGTGTCAGTACGGAGTTGCAGTTCATAGATGGTTCACAGTTCATGAAAAGTTCATGGCTTGAGTCATAGTACATACATACAGTAGAGTTTACCAGTACCAGTTATGCCATTTTTTGATGTGCATAACTGTGGTCGTATTGTGTACGTGCTAAATCAGTACTGACCTTGATACATTAAGATATTCTGTTGCATAAGATAATCTATAATGACACCCCCATTGGAGAACTGGCGTTTGTGCCAGAGAAGGAGAAGAAGCACTTATATCAGTTATGGTGCAACAGTTCCTGGCCGTGCCGATACAGTGTGTCAATTACGTTTTTGATATTAATGTGAACTTTCCGGTGCTTTATCAGGAAGCGTTTGAAGTCGGTTCCTGGTGCTGTAGGATGGCGGATATGATGATCCGCTGTTATTGGGCGTTGGAATAAATAATGGTCTGGATCACCCGGATTGCCACAAACGCATATTTCAGTCTCTGAAAGGTTTCGTTCATAGAAGTACTTTGGGTACGGTCCATGACCAGAGATATACTGAGAGCGATAATAATTATAAATGGTGCGCTCAGTATCGACACATGGGAGAAGTGAATGCGTCCTTCTGCCTTGTGGTCCTTGATCCCATTGTCTCTGCCACTGTTCTTTGGCCATCACTTTTAACGTAAACTTCAGTACGGAGCGTGGCCACGGGATGTGGATGGTAGTGCCTGACTGTTCGAGGGCTGCTTGCTTTGCCAGGAAGTCTGCTCTTTCATTCCCGGCGCAATTGCTATGACCTTTCGTCCATGAAAGAACGAAGTTCTTTTGGCTGGAATTGATAATTGTTTGTATTTGTCGGGTTATTGGTGAATTTGTGCAGGGATTTTTAATAGCATAGATTGATGATTGGCTGTCACTGACGATATGAACTGTGTCGGTTGGTAGTTGGTATAGCTCTTGCATACTGTAGAGGATTGCTGTCAGTTCAGCTTGGTGTACGCTGTTTAAATCTCTAAGGTGTCCTTGCCATTCTGAGTGTGAGCTATGGTTGTATTGGATGGTTGCAACGCTGCCAACCTTTTGTTCGATCTTTGAGCCGTCAGTGAAAGCCGTGTATTCCGTTGTGGGTGGTGGTTTGTCAAAAATGCAGTGCAGGTTTTGAAGATTCAAAACTGGGTGATGAAAGTACATTTTAGGCTGATCTTCATAGTCTGTTGGATGGAATGTGGTATCACTGAAGTTGGCTGTCAATTGGAGGACTATTGCGGAGATTGCGTCCATTTGTGCTTGGATTGGGAGCGGAAGCACACCTGCCAGTGTCTGTCTGCGATGTCCTGTAATCAGCAAATCGTTATAGTTGCAATATTCAGAGGTCACAATAAGCGTTCGAAGTTACAGACGCCAGCTACGATAGAAGCGTGACACCGGCGTAGCATACCAGGATTCTCACAGACGATCGCGTTACCTACGCTAATGCGCGCGACAAAGTACTCCTCACTGGTACGCTAGGCTTTTTATGTAACTTCAGAGAAAGAAATCTAAGCAGGACAGGTCTGGGCACGCGCAGACCATGACAACTGTGACCAGTCTATTTTTGATGAAATGTTGCCGAACAGAAAGAGTAAAATGTGCTGGAGAGCCAATCTTGCTAGAATCGCATATCATTGCGCCACGATTTCTGGATCCTTTGCTCATCTAACAATTCGGGCAAGATTTTCTCCAAGAAAAACTTATAATACCTTCCATGCAGATGAACAGCCATGAGATATGGGTCTATTAAGCGCTCGCCAACAAAGCCTGCCCAAACATTGATGGAAAACGGTCTTCTGCTGCAGGTGCTCGGGTACTCCTGGAATTGTTCATTGCTCGTACATGTATGTCATATGTGTTTTAGCAGTCTTCTCTGCTAAAGTACGAATCGTCGGCCAACAGGATAGCAAACAGAAAATAGGTTTCGTTGCACACGTCTGCTTATGCCATTCAGCAAATGCAGCTCACGATGCGTAATCAACAGCAAGCAGTTGCTGAACGTGCTGATCATGATATAGATACAATTGGTTCGAGTGCAAGATCCTCCAAAAGACTTTCAGGAACAGAGGTTCATAGCGATCGCTCGTGTGTTGACATGTAGAATCCTTTCTACATAATGAAACATCATCACTTCTATTTCAAACATCCGTGTCGTTCGTTCTCAATTCCTTTGACGTGTCCCGAAAGATCTTGTAATCGAACAGTCTTTGATGCAGCCGTACAAACATCTGGTGATTTGGAATCCGCCTGCTCAGGTACCGTTCTTTGTACAGGCGCATAGAGGCTCCCCGATTACAATTGCAGGCTCCATATACTAAATGCCTATTTGGTGCGCTGAATTACTAAATCATTCCGTCCTACTTCCTCTGTGGTTGATTTGCCGGATGCTTAATTTTACCTGTTCCACAACACCCTCTAGGGTGCTATGAATGCTTTTCCACTCCTACATTGTTATATTTGCGAATCGTTGCTTGAGTAATATACCCCTCCTTAAACTTTCTGCACGCTTAAGCCGATCACTCTTTAAGTACATATTTTAAGCAATTCTTTAATTCGTCAAACAGCTAACTACGTAGCTGGAATTATCACCAATGCGTATTTTCTATTATTAAGGGTTGTTATCCATTATCAAGACTACCGATACATTATGTATGCTTTATTTCCCACACTGTGATGAACCACCTTTAGGGTATGACAATATGCAGCGAACACAGTCTTTCTAGTATTCATTTATTCTCAGGAAGAAAACAAACAGCTTTACCTCTCACGTTGCAACTCCATGAGTACATAGACTTCGAAATAGGGCTAGGATGTAGCTTGCGACAGTCACAAGTTAAGTTCTCTTTAGATTAATAAACGACTAAAATTTACTTATCTTCTGAACAAATTTTAGTCTATAATAGCTTTCAAATCTTAAAAACTAACTCCTCTAAACGATTTGCTTGAATATGATAACATAATTGAAAAAATTACAAATAGATTAATTAAGTATGCTTCATATGAATGCACTGCAAATCAAAAGTACTTCCCTTTACTTAAACTATATAGAATATTATAGTTTTAGTGTGGGACGTATAACGTTATGAAATGAAATGCATAATCTAATAAATCTGAAACATTATAAAAATATCTTTTAAAAACTGCAAAATTAATTTATTGGGTTTTTATTATTTAATTTAAAGTATTCTAATTTCATTTCCTATCTTTATTTCCTCCGATTTCCACTTTATGTCATATATTCATACGCCAATTTCCTGAATAAATATATAAAGAATTTAAACATACGAGAAATTATGTTAGTTTAGTAATTACGTGAGTCTTTTAGACGAAGTTTGCTAAAAGCACTGCATTCACGCCAGTAAGCTCTTTTTGGGACAGTAATGGCGGTTGCTGGTTTAAGTTGCAAAGAGTTTTCGTGTTGTGAGTTATTAATCGTGTATTTGTTTTAGTATCGAAATTAATGAGAAAGGCATAGAATATTCGTTTTCTTCAGGTTTTTAGTAAACTTATTTCAGTTTACATTGCAAATTTCTTTTAATTATTTACTTTGATAACTTTCAAGTAACAAGCAATCATTTTGTATTATTTCAGTTATAATTCCGCAAGTTATGCCATAATGAATTTAGTTCATAAAATTTACTGCTTCGTTCTTACTCTGCCCTTTCTTGTCTGATAGAATAAGTAACTCCCAATTAAAGTTTACAGAAAAAGTAGAATATTTAAAGATGTCAAAAACAGCCTCCAATTGCCTGCTTTAGCAAACAATTGAAATTATGAGTTATGATTTTTTAAAATTATGACATTGCTTTTTGCAAATTACAAGATATGCTGTTTTGTTTGCTTATAGTCGAAGCATACCTCATAATTTTGCAAAATATATTGCAATAGCAGTTAAAATAATTTTATACTGAATTGAAAATGTTTTTCGAAATTATTCACTTTTAAGCATTTTCAGGATATACTCAACCTTACCAAAGCAATTTTGAAAATTAAATTTAGCCAGAACAAAGCAAAAAATCTTTTTTCTTTCTTTTTAAGTATTTGATATCTTATTTCACTTCAAAAAAAAACCTTACCGCTTTAGAAGAAATCGCTAAAAGTAAAAACATATTTGACAATTGGCAAAGGCAAAGAAGTATTGATCTGAGATTTATTCCTCTCTTTATATATTTATAAATATGAGTAAAAAAAGCTCACCGTTTTTGAGTGGCTTTGACAGAATTTCTAGGAAAAAATATCTCAGTACAACAAAAATTTCTCTTTTAGAGGAACTATTGAAAAATAAACCGATATTTCATTAAACAGATTTCAAAGCTCATAAAATTTATCGAGATTGCCATTCTTATTTTTTCAATATCACTAACATCAACATCACAACATCACGTTGTGTAGTGGTCAGTACGCTCGATGCGTATTCGAGAGGTCCGTGGTTCGAGTGCCGGGAAGGGCATAGCTCATTTTTCATATCTCCTGCTTTGAAATAACCTAATGACTCTACAACTATACCAATCGAATGTAAAATATAAATTTCATTACCTTTTCCTTTCATGCCTAATAGCTTTCATGCGAGATTATATAGTGTGGCCCAAGATAAAGTGAACCCAAAGCAAGTGAAAAACACATGAAATGTATGTTAGTATTATAAAGATGAAGTCAGTAAAGATGATATCAGTATTATAAAGACTTGGAAACTGCACTTGCTCTGGGTTTGGTTTATCTTGAGCTACCCGGCATTTTCTTCTGAATTCTCAATTTTAGAGAAGGAAGGAAAGAGAATACATCTCAATTTCTTGAAATTAGCTTAGGAATCATGGTAGATTTATTGCTCTTACATGCTATGAGGATTTCTTGATACCTTCAGAACTGGTTAAAAGTTTAAGTATAAATCGAACAAGATAAAGCAAACTGAAACTCTTTTGAACAAAACTCAAATGCCTTTCAAGCCAACTTTGATCTTAGACACGTTGCATTTCACTTTCTGTGCAATAACCATGTAGTTCAAAAGCAGGCGTGATTAGTGCCCCACTTTAACTTTAAACTCCATTTTTTATATTAAATATCTACAAGTACGCTGGTAGACAGTTGCTAAGGACGGATCACAAACGGTTATATAACGCATAAAAAAGTAAGTGTGGTTGGATACCAAGTGAAATAAAATAATGCCAGAATACTAGGACATAACAGTAATGATAATTTATTGTGCTCTGAAATCCATAAAGCTTTGAAAAATGCTCAAGGGACAAAATGGTCATTATGTGCTGAATGTGTAAAAGGGAAATTACCGTCTGCAAGCATTCTGCCGCAGGATATCAGTACGTGATATGGCCGCCATAGACAGCGATGCAAGATTCCACACTTCGTATCATGCCTTGCATAACATTATCCAGCAGTTATTGGAGTAATTAATCCCATTCTTCTGTCAGTGCATGGATAAGGGTGCATTTATTTATTGCTGCCCTGCCGAACAGCAAGACTTTTTTTCCCAAAGCATCCCAAACATTTTTAATGGGATTCAGATTTATAGAACGTGCTGGCCATACCAGGAATTGAATATCCTCGCTATCTAGGTACTCCTGGACAGCGACTATTCGATTACATGTTACGGTGTCATGCCTGAAAACAAATTTATCACTAACAGCACCACAGAACACGCGAACATGAGGCAGCAGAACGTCATTAATGTATCACTGGCCAGCCATAGTCCCAATTGGAAGTAAACAGAGCGACGTACGGCTGTTGATCATGATCCCAGCCATAACACTGCAAGTAGGATATCAATAACTTTCTTGCATGTTTGCCGGACAATATGCAGTACCACTCTCAGGCCACAGCAGTTGTTGACCAGAACAGACGAGACTGAAGCTATTTTCATCTTAGAATACGATACAAACCCACTCATCTTCCCTCCAATTGAGATGCTGATGACACCATTGCAAACGGGCAGAGAGTTAGACAATGGAATGCACACAACAGGACGGCGAGGCGTATACTCTCCTTGATGCAAATGTCTGGCTACAGATTTTAGAGGGATTCGCTAGTATCAACGTTTAGTAACAACAAGTAACTGATTTGCTACCTTAGTTAGCTGTCGGTTCGTTTTTGTCAATAGCACTTTGTACCTATCTGCAGGCATCCTACTGCGAACACGACGTTCCCCGTAACGTTTGCTGCACATTCCGATTGTCTGAAATGATTTCCAAACCCTTGAAACAACACTGTGGCTGACATCGGACACCCTAGTAACATCAGTTATTTTTCGCTCTTTTTTAATTATACCATAAGTTTGAAACATTAGAAATATTTAAGAATATTCTCATGCAGTTTTGTTATTTTAGAATCCTAATCAAAAAATTACAAAAACTCATTAAATTAGAAATATTTAATTTTTAATTTATGATTATAAGATTACGAGTATTATAATGCTGAAACCTTCCAGTGTTTTCTAGAGCAAGAATTTCGTAAGATTATAAGGTATTTCTCCCGCCTTCTTCGCATGCCTTCGTGGTGTAGTGGTCTGCATGCTCGACGCGTAACCGAGAGGTCCGTGGTTCGATTCTCGGCGAAGGCGTTGCTCATTTTTCATGTCTCCTGCTTCGAAATAACCTAATGTCTCTACACTGGCGCCCGAACTAAAAAGGGTTGTGGATGATGACTCTCCACACCCAGGCTTTGGCGACTAGGTCCCCTAAAACCCTAGTCGCCCTTTAAAAAGGGGAGTATATAAGGTATATCTCCCACATTCTTAGCGTGCCTTCGTGGTGTAATGGTCAGCACACTGAGCCGGTATTTCAAAGGTCCGTGGTTCGATCCCCGGCGAAGGCGTTGCTCATTTTTCATGTCTCCTGCTTCGTATTAACCTAATGTCTCTACAGTGGCGCCCGAACTAAAAGGGTTGTGGATGATGACTCTCCACACCCAAGATTTGGCGACTAGGTCCCCTAAAACCCTAGTCGCCCTTTAAAAGAGGGAGTATATAAGGTATTTCTCCCACCTTCTTCGCATGCCTTCGTGGTGTAGTGGTCTGCATGCTCGACGCGTAACCGAGAGGTCCGTGGTCCGATTCCCGGCGAAGGCGTTGCTCATTTTTCAATGTTCCTGCTTCGTAATAACCTAATGTCTCTAAAAGATTACCAGAAAAAGATTTCTTGCTAGAAAAAAAAATTATACTGATACTCTTCACGATAATGTGAATACATATACTCATCACTTAATCTATTAACACAATAAGTACACTCTGTCACAAAAAAAATATATATGCACCCAGAAGAAAACGAACTACAATTACGAAACTTAACATGTATGTAGAGTATGAGGAGATAAACAGATTACAAATTCAGAACAAAAGATCATTTTATTAAGAAGTTATGGTATGAACAAGGTTGCAAATCAGTTAGTAATATAACCACCTCTGGAAGTTATACAAGCCGAAACACTACGTGGCATCGAATCAAGTAGGTCGCCTATGACTCCTTATGGAAGATCATGCCATATTCTTTGCAAATAGGAAGTTAATTTACCAGTATTCCAGACGGTTGCAGTTGTCTCCCAAGCATGTCCCAAACATGCTTGTACTAACGAGAGGTCTGGTGGCCTAGCAGGCTACGGGAGCACGTCATATCCTTGAAGACACTGTTGGAAGAGTCGTGCAGTACGTGGATGAGCGTTGTCGTGCTGAGAAATGGCCCCTGGGAGACTTAATAGCACGGGCAGTACAACCAGCGTTAAAATGTTGTCCACATAACTGCGAGCCGTCACAGTGCCTTGAAGGAAGACTAGAGGTGATCGTGTGTCCTAACAAACCGCTCCTCACACTGTCACATCTTGTGTAATTGCCGTATGTCCTTCGACAACAATTGCCGAATCGGACCGCTAGCCTGGCCGCCTCCACACGCGTGTGCATTGGTCATCAGCATTGAAACTGAATCGGGATTCATCGCTGAAGATCACGCGTCTCTAGTCGGTCGTCGGTCACACTCCAGGTTCCCCGAGGTCGGCAAAAATCCAGTCGACTCTGCCTATGATGTGGGGTTAGTGGAAGCCGTTTTAATGGAGGTCGGCAGCATATACCAGCGTCTTCCAATCGTCTCCGAATGGTTTTTCTTGATACCACCGGAGTCTGGAAGGTGGTAAATGGCGTCGAATCGATGTTAGCGACAGTGTTAGCGAAGTGACCGCTCTTATAATTGCGCGATCCTAGCGCTCATTTGTGTTCCTGGAATTCTCAAACCCTCCGCAACGGTAAACTATCCCTTCCGTGATCCATTATTGCCAACACGGAGTAACTACTATATCGCTCCGACGGAGGTGGCGGCCGATACCACCTGTTACACCAACCTGCTTTACTGAGGCCTATGATACGCCCCTTCTCAAAGTCCGACAGCTTTTCATGCTGCCGCCGGTTACATCTCAGAGGCACCTCTAGTCATAATACCATCCATCCAAGTCGACAGATCAGATTCGTTTAAATAGGCATACGGCACGAGCATCATGCTTTTAACTCTCCAAGTTGGGCATTTCATATGTGCACAGCGCGCTTACCCTTGTCTCATAGGAGTCGAAATTTAAATCGTTTCAATATCTTTTATCAGACTACATTCCTGCCGAGTTTCGTGATTACGGCTCGATTACATTTGGATGCATATATTTTTTGTGACAAAGTGTATTTACTTAAAGTGATATTTTTTTTTTACTTTCTTGTACAAAGCAAAAGGAAGTATTGCAATAGCGAAAACGTTCGGTTCTTATTTCAACAAAGTATCCATTTTGACCGTTTCCTAGTCCATATGGGCAAATTTTTCAGTGACGTCTGTACATACGCACTGAATAAAAGACTCTTTCTCCCAAAACGGATTGTAAAATGGATTCAAAAGGGATTTTTTTCGTAACGTCTGTACGCACTTATGTATGTATGTATGTATTATGTATATATATATGCATCTCACATAATTCAAATACAATTAGCTGTAGAACATTGAAATTTTGTATATCGGATTACTATAACATCTAGTTCTGAAACTCCCTTTTTTATTTGCTTTTTTGCATTTCTTGAATTTTTTAAAAATAATTATTTATTGGAGTTTCGTTTTTGTTCAGCTTTGGTTTACCTTTTGTTTCCTTAAATTGCTCTCGTTCTGATTTTCTTTATTTTTATTTTTATTTTCTAACAGTGTTGTTTAATTGTTAAAGCCTTTTCACTTACGTCAGTTTGTAATAAAGCGGGCTTCCGTGTAATTTACTATTCCTTATAAGGAAGTCATGCGTTGTACATATCAGATTTTTTAGTTCAGTTTAATTTTTTTTCTTTTCGAATGCAAATACAGTTTTCACTCATTGTATGCATTTGTACACACGCGCGCAATTACACTACGTACAAGGGTCCATAAGCGGTTGAGAGGCTAAATCAATTAACACTGGTAGTTCGGTCCACCTTTGTATGCATTTGTGCACACGTACGTATTTACACTTCGTACAAGGACAATTATCGGGTGAGCGGCTAAATCCGTTAACACTGGTACTTCGGTGCAACTTTCGAATCCCGGGGAACGCGTGGGTGTTTTCGTGATTGCCGGCATTTGCAGTATATTGGATGTATAAGGGAAATAAGCGGGCGCAGCCCGCTAACCGCCGGGTTTGCAACATAGAAAATCTTAGCGCATGGGGAATGTGTACGCAGTATCTTGTGGATATATACGTGAATCTGGATGCATACGCTAATAAAGCGGGCGCAGCCCGCTCAACTGGCATGCTTGCCACCTAGAAAATCTTAAACACTGGTAGTTCTGTCCAACTTTTTAATCAGGGCGAACAAGCGGGTCGTGCCCGCTCAGCTGGCGGGCTCGCCCGCTAGTATGTGTAATAAAATGCTAAAAATTAGTGAAACTATAATTTATTTTTATTAGTTATGTTCTAGACATAATTATCATTTTTTCTATATTTTTCATTTCTTTTTTTCATTTTAAATTAGTTTGTTTTATTTGTATTTGAAATTTTTTTATATTCGTTTCGAAATAACTTCATTTGCACATTATTTTAAAAATTGCAACAATAGGATTGAAGGGGAGTAGGGATAATATTCTTGATTATTTAAAAGCAAATTAATTATTTTAATAGCAAATGTATGCTTTCAACTTCTCAAGAAGAACAGAAACGCTTACGTGTTGACAAATGGAATGATTGGAGGTCGCACCCCCTGATGAGTCAAATCTAAAATCATTAAATTAGCAACAATTAACTTAGTTCCGTTAATTTTTATGTGTTCATGTACAACTTTCTTTCACCCAGTTTAATTTAAAATTTTGTTTAGCACTTTAAAGTTTTTTCTCACTCCGATTTTACATTTCCTCCCAAGAAAACTTTTATACTTATTGTATTAATTTAATTTACTTGATTATATATAGAGAGAAAGAAAGCAAGAGAACAGAGATATTAGAGTATAAACATGCTTCAGAAGGCAAAGATGGGAAAACGGCATTTTTCAGAAATATATCATCATATTTTTTCTTAGGAATGACATATGACTAATTATTTACAATGAATGTGTGCATGAGATTAAATCTGAAAAATATGCAAAACTTATCATCAACACCTTCATGAATTTGCTTAGCCATGTTTTCATCTTAACTTTGGAGGAAGCATTTTTTCTTTTAATGCGACTATGCCGTTTATAGATTCATAATCTTACAAATGAAAAGGTTAGAATCTTCTCGAGCCTGCTTAGTCTTCCGTATTCTTGATACAACTGTGTTAACTTTAGTGCATTTTTGTAATAATCACGAGAAGAGATCTGAAAACACTTTGATTTCTTAAAAATCACTTGTACTTAAATTTAGGCAATAAAAGCAACTTTAGTTTAGCGTAAATTCTGAATAAATTTCGATGTATTTTGGAAGGTGATCAGATACAGTTCCCTCTTTTGCAGAAACAAAGAAAAATTTTAAGGACACTAACGAATTTATCAGAAAGGGTCAATAAACGGAGAAGAGATGATTGCCTCAAGTACTAGGAACTGCGTATCATATTCCTAGACAACTTTAGTTGCTCTGAATCTGCCTAGGTGAATATTAGAAATATTACCTGAGATAACTTTCAGATTATAATGCCGAATTACACAATTAATTTCAAAACAGTAGCATGAATAAAATAAGTACCTCTTAAATGATTCTCATAAGATGCACAGTTCCAGTTTAAAAAATGATTCAAATAAATGTAATAAGATTTCCAACTGAAATATTTTCAGCCATGGGATTTCAGCTATGTGATAATATATATATATGAAGTTTAAATTTGTATGCAATTTTCGAAGTAAGGAAAAACGCTGTCAGTGAAAAATGCCTTTATTACCTTAATGACCTGCATTAGTCGAATAATATGTATAAAATTACTTAAAATATCCTTAATTAAAATCTGTGAGATCATATACAATAATCGCTAAACACAGGCACGCGTATTCGGCGCTTGGATGTAAATTTCTAATAGATACCAAATAGAAAATTATTAATATAGAAGCAGTAGTTAAAAATAATTTTATAAATTGTAATATATTTATGTATATATATATATATACAATTACGTATAATATTTGTATGAAAGCTAAAACTCGAAATTGTTCATCTAATGTAATTTAATTTTATATGTCGCCTAAATAGGCTTTCTTCAGTTGAAAATGGTTTAAACTAAACTCAGTGGCGCAACAGCCCTAGAGGGCCACGGCCTGCAGTGCCCTTTTTCTGCTTTTTTGACCTTTTGGGCCCCAGAGTGCATTTAGTGGCACACAGTTTGTCGAACCTCTTAAGGGATGAAAGACTGAGTCAACCTTGCCTACCCCGGAGATCGAATCCTGGACCTGTGGTGCACTTGCGCGACCCGCTACCATTTCGCCACCGGACGGTCTGAAAATGCTTTATGTTATACATTATTTCGACATTTCCATTCCGAGCCAATTTTGCACGTTATAAACTGTATTTATTTTCGAAAAGATATTTAGTAACATAAGGGAAAACCTACTAATTGAAATTTGTTGAGGAGCAGAGAAAAAATTTAAATTTCGTATACGTTACGGGGTTAAAATCACCTGAAGGCTTACCTCATTTGATTCCTTTCCTAAATTGGAACCTATAGCAGACTACTCATGAAATATTTATAGTGCTTTTAGAAACCTCCTGTTATGTAAAGTACATGCACATTGTGCGTATTCAAAAGAACGTTTCTCTCCTAGGAAAAAAAAAGCGACTTTTGTTGAATTGTGTCGATATTTTATTAAAGCCAACTCCAAACTAAGGCTAAATTCTACTTAATTTATAGTTTAAGCTGCATGTTTCTTTTTCATATATTAGAGCAAAACATTTCAAGCTTATTCAATCACAATACAGAGCTCGGCCAAAAAATATAAAAATCGGCACAAGATATGAATATTTCCACATTCCTCCGATTATAGTTTCTTCCTTTGATCCATTTATTTTACAAGTTTTCAAAACCAAAAGAAGTTTCTTGGTGTCATCTTTTCATCCATTTTAGCATTATGCAATATTTTCAAAGTAAAGAAATTGAATATTTTCTGTTTCATCCTTCTTCTGACTTTCTCTTTACTACAACAATAAAAACTGAATTCTGCATTAGAATCTCTGCATCCAACCGTGATTTGGCTATGCAAATTTACAAAAGCACTGCATAACTTATGGTAGATGTTTCATTCCCATTCAAAGTGTTGAAATGTAAGAGCCGAAAATAAAATTTTGGAATAAACATGAGAAACTTAGGAATATTATTCATATGGTGAGTAGTATGAAGACTTCTAGTCGAAGAAAATTTTCTCTCATTATCGCTAAAAGTGTATTTTAAAGTTTCAGACTTTGATAAGATAAAGACCAGTACGGAAAATTCTCTTCAGTATCAGAAATATGTAGGGAAGTTTTCAAAACTGCAATTCTCAAAAGTAAGCAACTTAGATTTAAAAAAAAGCTTCCTGACTAAAGTAAGAATTTTTGAATTGCATGTCCCGTTTCCTTTCTTTATTCTTATCGATATCTTTCGCCATTTAAAATATTAAATCGGCCATCATTAAAAAAACTGAATACAACGCTTTGATTTTTATTCCATTTGAGTGTTTTTACTATGCGACGAGTGAATTTTTAAATATCATTTTGATCTACGCTGCCGCTTTTCAGCGACACAAATAATCATTCCATGCACACACACTCACACAGCCCGAAAAAAAAAAAGAAATTGAATTGGCTTCGTTAAATGCACCAGTTTTCTTCTTAGATCCTTTTCTCTTTCATACAAAATGTCCTAGAGTTATAAGGAGGTAGATATTTACTAACAAGAAAGTAAATATATGCGGTCAGTTCAAAAAGCCTGCAGCACAGAGGCAAATTGAAGACATTAGCGTTATCTTTCTAAAATGAAAAAAGAGAGGTATCAGTTTTCAATAATAAAATTTCAGTGTTGTTTTGTTAATACGACAAAGCATGCGTCAGCTGTCTGACAGATATGATACCTTTCTAAACAAAAGTATCTCGTAATCACTTTGAGAAAAAGCACCTGGCAGCCAGCCTATTAGCCAAGATTTGAACCCGGATGAAACTGCCCATCTCCAGAGATTTTATCACTCTCCCATTAAGCTAATGAAAGTTTGTGATTTTTTATACACTGCTGGCCACCCAAATTGCAACACCAAGAAAGACAAGAGATACCACAACAAAATTTATTTAGTAGATAACATGTTGACCACGTATCAAATAATTAAATTTATAGACTTCTGTGAAGTGTGGTTCCTTCCAGAATCAGTAGCCAGAGTAGCCGCGATTGTTGGAGATCACCGCTGCCACACGCCTCGGCATTGATTCAAAGAGACTTTGCATGTGTTCTTGGAGTACAGCAGACCAAGAAGCTTCCACACGTTGCCAAAGTTGATCTGCTGTGGCAGCTTGGGATGTAATCTGGGTCAACCGTTCAGCAACCATGGACCGCATGTTTTCTATCGGCGAAAGATCCGGATAGCGAGCCGGCCATGGAAGCAATTGAATCTGGCGATTGACGAAGAATCCTTGGATAATGCGTGCCACGTGTGGTCGCCCATTATCCTGTTGAAATATGGCTGTGGGCAAGCCCTGAAGGTAAGGAAGGACAACTGGCTCCAACACCTAGGAGATGTAGCGCTGTCTGTTTAAAGTACTGGCAGTGCGTACTAGAGATGTGCGAGAGTGATATCCAATATCGCCCCATACCATAATATCCGGTGCAGGACCAGTGTGGCGGTGCATAACGCAGCTGTTCAGCATCCTCTCTCCACGGTGTCTATAGACTCGAATCCGACCATCGTGATGTTGCAGACAGAAGCGTGACTTGTCAGTAAAGATAATTTCAGTCCATTTTGCAGTCCACATCCTTCTTTCATAGCACCATTGGCGGCGGAGACGTCTGTGGTTCTGCGTCAAGGGTAGACGAAGCAATGGACGTCTTGCGGACAGACCACTCTGCTGTAAACGGCGTCGAATGATACGCGCAGACACTGGATGATGCGTTACAGACTGAATGTGCTGTGCTATGGTTCGTGATGTGACTGAGTGATCCGTCACTGCCACGCGCACAATGTTCCTGTCATCACGTAAAGTGGCGCACTGAGGTGGATGCGATCGAACACGTCGGTCCGTCGTACCCTCCTGCATCCAACAGTCACATATCCGCATTACAGTTGTTTGGTTTCGTCCAACGCGACTACTGATTTTCCTGAAAGATAATCCACACTCTCGGTAGGCCACTATCCTTCCCCTGTCGAACTCGGATACTTGATCAAACGATGATCGCTGTTTACTGCGAGGCATAATTGATCGTTTTTTTGAAAAAACCACAAGAAAAACACAATTGCCGAACTTGAAGTCGTCGAAAACTCCAAGCTTTAAATAGCGCTTTGAAGTGGCGCCACAAGCGCGCGTTATGTGCGTCTGCGCTGAAATTCTAATCATTTGCATATCTCACCTCCGCTTGTTATATCCGCATCCATGTTGTAAATTTCATGTTATTTGCATGCTTCCTTCAGGGTGTTGCATTTACGGTGGACAGCAGTGTATTTAAAATGCAAAATCGTGCGCTTTGCTGTCAACATATATGCAATGACCGAAATCAGACATTGATGAAAGTCCAATTTATTACAGGAAAATATAACAATCAAAATTTTCAAGAAATCTAACAGGGATATTTTTCAAAATATCTACCGTCACTTGCAATATACATATGAGCTCCAGTGGAAAATTTTCAGAAACAGTTATATGTTCTTACATTTGTGCAATCCATCAGCGGAAATCATCAATATGAAACAAAACTGGGGAGCTTGAGACCATTCAGACTCCAAATGCGGTTTGCACAGTTTTTAAAGACATTAGAGTTGCCATTTTGATACCACATATGGGTCAGATCTACGGGAATGTTGTCAAGAAAATCATATGCTGACCAGTCAGTCTCCGATCAGTATAATCAGGTCCAGTTATCGGTGGAATCCATAAACACTAACATTTATCGGCAATTGCTTAATTATCTAATGAGTAGATTCCGAATAATCTAATTATGACAGCTCTGCTTTTGACGATTCTGTTTCTTAGAAACCGAAGTTTGTCTATACAAAGACTATCGTCCAAAAATGATGTACTTGACCAGTCAGTCTCCGATCAGTATAATCAGGTCCAGTTATCGGTGGAATCCATAAACACTAACATTTATCGGCAATTGCTTAATTATCTAATGAGTAGATTCCGAATAATCTAATTATGACAGCTCTGCTTTTGACGATTCTGTTTCTTAGAAACCGAAGTTTGTCTATACAAAGACTATCGTCCAAAAATGATGTACTTTAGTCAAAGCTGTTTGAAAAAAAAGTTATCCTGCATCTCAATATAAAAAAAAAAAAAAAAAAAAACACCTTTTATAATCGCTGATAGTCAAACACTGTACCAACATGAATGGTCTCCGCTGTTATTTAACCTCTTCTTAAAAGTTACAGATATGACAGCTTGCAAGCTTTTTTGATGGACTATCTTGAAACTAGGTAAGAATATATGCTTATAGCATTCTCAGTTCGTTTCATCCCACCAGTTGGGGAGTCGTTAAGACGGCTGACTACAGGGTTCGAATACAAGCGAATGGGACGGCTGCATGTTAGGGTTTTGCGGTTCTCCTCATGTGTAAGGGGAGTACGAGCTAATTTTCTTGAGGCAGATAGCCTTCGTCTGTTTAGTCGTACTCCAGTAACTTAACCTTCATGTTCGTTTCCATTTGTGTATCACACGTAAAAAGCATTCTCAGTAAAAAGCATTCTAGTTTAACATGACATACTATAAGGAAATAGTTTTTATACTTAATAATACTCCGGACAGAAATTTTAGAAGTTTCAGCTTGCTAAATAATTTCAGGAATTCTTTAGATACGCTGCAGATTTTCTGAACCAAAAGCACAATAGCCGTTTTGCAAACAGTAGACTCTGCCTCTGCAGACTTGGAATACATCAATTGAAAGTTAAAAGGATGTCTAAGGACTAAGAAGAGAATCTGCATAATCCTCTTAAGAGGAAATTAGAATAAGTGAATTTCGCACCGGCTGTTTCCTTTCAAAATTTGTATAAAACTACTTCAAACTTATTTTCATTACATTTACACATAATGCATTTATATTTCATATTAAGTTATTATTTATAACATATAAAAATGTAACGAAAGCACTTTTCAACTCTATACATGGAAAATCTGTTAATGTGCTTAATCTCTAGAGTAGTTACTTAAGTGAAAAACAGTAGTAGGTGCAACCACTTCTAAGGATAAATTTAGCTTTTTCTGTTACTAATGGTGTGTGTCAAAGAATTTTTAATATGCTTTAATAATTCCTTGTCTAGAACTTCTCCAGTCGCTTATTTATTCATATGTGACGGTTGTGCATTACTTTATATGATTTTCATCTTTCTTTCCTCCCTCGACAAAACTGTTCATGATTAAAAACATTTTCACATTTATAAGAAGTTATTGTAAGAAATATATCGCCCCCCCCTCCTTAAAGAAATCCAACATTGCCACAATGCAAACTACGGGTAAAATTGTTGCAAATAATCAAGACTGCTTACTGAAAGAAGCTTTAGCTACCCCTCAAGTAACGCCATCTATTAGCAATGCTGGGAGAAATTTTTAATGTTCCTTTAATTACATTGCTCACCCTAGGAGTAATGCATAGTCTGTTTGATTTAGACCTCGTGTATTATGAAATAAGCCATAAAAGTGGTATAGCGCTGACTACTTTTTATTTTTTAGTGACATTTACACTTTGCTATCGTAGAAGAAATATGAATTACTGATTGTAATTAGTTATACATGCATCTTAAAAAATATCAAATGAAGTTTTGACGACAGGGAGCGAAAACGTTACAGTTATAATGATCGAGAATGGACAAACGAACTTAAACTATCATATAGATAGGAAAATTAGAAACTTTTTATACACGTACCTTGAGTAAGTTCATAGCATTTTTACTATACAATGTGTATGAGTTTCTTCTCTTTCTTTAACTTATCTTGTCAACAGAAAAGAGACTAATAATAAATTCAGAGTTTACTTCAAAATAAACGATACAAAAACTATCAGTAGAGTCTCTTTGCTGATCTAAAAATAGTAGAATTACTAATAAACTGCGTATGCCTTTATTGCTGTTTTTTTATGCAAAGAACTGAGTAAATGCACAAGTACCACATCATAAGGAAAATGACTTTTAATTTAAAATAATATTTCTGCTTGAGATAATGTAGTACATGAAACCTTAGTGGGATTCATCTGAACTCCATACAGCACTGGTTCTCATTTTAAACTATTATTTCAAGATATAGACACAAAGGTGACAGAATATTAGAGAATTTCGCAATGTAAATACGTTATTTTTCGCTTGATACTTTAAAGTGGTTGAGTGATATCGAAAAATAAATATGATATACAAATTCAAGAGTAAAATATCTATTTAAAAACGTTATATGGAATAAAATAATTGTTTTAAATACACAGTTGTGAATCTGCGTAAATTGTGTTTATTTAACAACAATAAAGCATACTGTGCAAAAAATATCAAAGGAATAATGATAAAACTGCCGCAGGTCATTCTTGTTAGATACAGCTATCCAGATAGATTGATTATTTTCAAAGAATATAACAAGAAACTTAGATCATATACTAAGGAAAACTTCCATATCCATTAAGTCAGTAGTTGAGGTGAAAATATGTAACTGATACAGTACGTTAGAAGGCATCATCAAGCTTCTTTTACGATACATTTTAGTACCTTCTACTTAATATTATGAATGCTTTAATACACTATTGGCTTTATAAAAAACTATTTATTTAATGTAATTTTAACTCATTAGGAGCTCCATTAAGTTTAACGATAAAGGTAGACAGCCATAAAGATTGCACTATTCTAGTTGATGTAATAAAGCAAATATTATGTTCATGCCCTTCCAATGTATAAACATGAAATATTTTTCAGTACCGTTTAACACAATTTCGCGAATAGCTTAATGAATCAACTCGAAATTCTGCAAGTGGATAAGTTTGAAATTAAATTAGAACATAAACCAATAATAGAGAAGTTCGCGTACTAATACAAAGATACGATTTACTTTAGTGAGCGAGCGAATACTAATTCGTCAGAAAAGAGCGGTAGCTTTTTTAAACTTTATCCATCGACAGCTCTTGTTGGAAGCGTACCAAGAATGTTTAATTCCTATTTTAGGGGAAAATATTTATCCTCCTATATTAAAACACTGAGTTTCATTTTTATCATTTCCCACCTTTTAGGGTTTTTTTTTTTTTTTTTTTTTAAAGAGA
>KK113103.1:52971-90814 GCA_000611955.2 Stegodyphus mimosarum | reverse complement strand
GTAGAAAGCAGTTTGATTAAGTTGATTCTTCTGATCTCATTGCTCGTTCAATTCTATTATTTCCACTCTTTGCTCCATACTCGATAACCGTTCTTGATTATCAATCTTATTCATCAAGGTTACTGTTAGCTAGTGGACAAAAGAAGAACCGATTCAGTTCAATGAGTAAACAGTTCTGATCCGATCCCATAAAAGGGCAGTTTGGGCCATGGCATTCATATTTCACCTTCTTTTCCAGTCGAAGTGCAACGCAGAGCATTCTAAACTACCAAAACAATTAATAAGTATTAAGAGCAAATATGTTGATTTAATTTCACAAGAGTTTCATGCGAAGTGCTTTTATTTGCCCCCAGAAATGTCATAAACGCTACCTGATTATTTTCCTGGAAGTCCTAAAGGGAATCATCTTTGAATTAGACAGAGGGAAAAGGAGGAGGTGATATTTCCTTGCCTTATTTTAATAAAAGACTCCTTATGCCAAAGTTTTTTCCTATTTATCGCGTCTCAAGGCATACGCAGAACACAAACTACAGCACGAATACGCAGTCACATAATGCCGTATTCCTGTATTATTTTGATTAAAAAGAGAATTTGAAAAAAGAAAATCTGAAAGGTTTCAGATTTTAAATTACGTCCAAAGGGGCGGTTTTTTTTAACATTTTCTGTGTTACCTTTATTTATTAAATATCATGTCCTTCCCATTTAAACCATAAAATTCATTTCAACAGCAATAGCGCAAAATAATTTTTAAATGAGTATATCTTTAAAATTTCCTATACGCAGTCTCACGCGCTGGAGGTAAAAATGTTTTTTCTGTACAACGTTGCCATTGCTCGCTTATCCTTGAGCTTGTTAATTAAAAATTCGTTAAATTTTTACAAAATATGAAATCGATAATAAAACAAATTCCAAATTTCAAATTTTGGCTTCAAGATGCCCATATTCGAGTAGAAATGTTCAATATTCAAAATTTGAATTCAAAATTTGACTCTATATAGCGTTGTTTTATCACAATGCGAGAAACATATATACATTATTCATTATTTAATTTCTTTAACTATAATACAGGGCGATAATATTTAGTGGCAACAATTTGAAAAGTGAAACAAGCTTTTAGTGAATCAACGCAAAATGCCAAAACAAAATTAATAGTCCTTCTGGGTAAATTGCCCTTTTGGACTAAAAATGCTGAAATATTAAATTACCGACGAGTAACAGCTATACCAAAATGGAAAAAATTCTAAAATGTTTCGATTTTGTTTACAAGTATCTTAGTAGCAAGTTATGTGAATATCATAACTTTCAGCGCACTTTTAGAAGACTGTTATTACTATTCAAAATTTATAAATAGTTTTGGGGCGTCCTAAGATCTGATAACATTATTTCGTTTCTACAATCATTTTTGAGTCAAGTGCAGAACATAAATGAAACCTGCTAGTATGTATGTGCATGTCTGAAATTTTGTGGAAGTGTTAGAAGATTACAGATGAATTCCAGAGCATCTTTAAAAATTATCAGAGTTATCTTAAATATTTGGAACATAAAAGGCAAGATAGATCTTATAAATTTATTTTTCTTTTTAAACGGTGCTTAAAATATGAAAACTTAGAAAATATTGTGATCATTAATCATATTCAACTACAAACTTTTGAATGCCAAAAGAAGGATCTCGCATTTTGTCGGCATTTGACTGGAAAGATGAATTATTAGAAGTCGATAACTCGCCACTGTAACTGCTGTCGCTTAGATTAACGAACCGTAAAGGAGTCTTGGCAAAAGCAGACTGTTGCGATGGTCTCTGAAACCAAGAAGGGGAAAATTAAATTATCAATTTGTGAAGGGCGCATTCAGTCAGAATTACAGCCACAGTGGAGTCTAGGAAGAAATCGGTGAAGTATAGTGGTGCCTCCATATCCGCTCGTAATGCGTTCCAAGACCTAAAACTACAGAATTTATACGAAATTGAGAAATACAGTACGCTCTACATAAGGCGATATTCAATAATACCATTAAAAGTTGATTGATAAACTACTCATGGAAAAACATTGCAGCATAAGATTATGCTATTTTACGCTAAGTGCCTATAACATGTACTATAATTAAAGTATATATAGTGTATTTTCTACGTTCCTCTCTCGCGCACTTGTAAAGGTTAAGTATTCTGATATTTATTCTAATCGCACGCTCGTTCTAAGCAGGGGCACAGCGCGTAAAAGTACGCGGCAGGCGAAAATCAGAGGCAGACGGACTCTCGTGGTAACGCGACTAAATATTTTAAATTCATTAAATTCATTGTAAGTACTTGTCATATGTAAGTATTTAGTGAGTATGAAATAAATATTTTGTTAATAATTGAGCATTTTTTTTAATTTGGGGACGGCAAACCTAGGAAAGTACAGCGGGCAGCCAATTGCCTATGAGCGACCTTGCCTAATCCCCAAAAGGAATGAAAACGTACTTTTTTATTTTTGTAATAATCATGTACAATTTTCAAGAGATGATAGAAAGGTAAAAATGCTGACTTTCTATCCAAGCACTATATAAACGATATAATATCGATACGAATTGTAGTACCGTATTTGTGGTCACTGGAGGATCTGTAGTGAAAAGACTGAGCTAGATGGAATCGGTTGATATTTTAACATGCTATGGCTCGTTTATCTCGCTTAAAAAGGATTATACATCTTATGTTTTGTTTGCGTTTTCAATTTTTTATATATTTTTGGAAAGTAGGATGGTAAACAGGAAGCTCACATGAGATTTCAGCAATATGCTATAGGGACAGGCAACATCCTAGATTTTAAATTGAAGTTTAACCATTGTCATACAGTCGTTCCCGCTTTTCAGTCCTTTTAATTTACAACTAAAACAAACATATCCGAGCGGAAACTGTTCTTTTCGACCTAAATTACCAAGTTTCTTAAATGTAATTGTAAACGTATTTTCGCTTGGTTACACTACTGTATGTGAAAAGTATGGTATTTAATTTTCACAAACATTTTCGAAGGATATAGTGTATATTATTCACATTTTTTTTGTCTGCCAAAATGTCTTTGCAGACCTTCAAATAGAATGGTCTCGTATTTCGAAGATTTCTTATTTTTGTTAATATTATACTCTCTAACCTGTCAAACAAGCTAAGGATATCTGCAATGCCAAAAAACATAAATAAATATTTTTTATGGGAAAAAAAGGCACATTATCTAGATATAGAATTTTCAATGTTGAGATGAAAGTAACGCATGTCTTTCATTTCTAGTATTTCAAAAGTACCGAAATGTCAAATTTAAAAGCATGATCTCCCCACCCCACCCCCTAAAAAAGACGTATCTGTTTTGATTCAAAGATATTTTTACATTTCAGTGCTATGTCAAAAAGAGTTTTCTTCTTTTTCTGTTCTCTATATCCTTTTGCTTTTGAGAATAGCTCTTACACCTTAAGAATATTTAAATCCACAAAAGTACACAAACTTAACTCTTTCCAGTTCAGCTGTCTCAAACTCTATTTGCCGGTATTTGCACGTCTAACTAGTTTTTTGAAGCAGCACTAGCAAGCGCTTAATTTAATCCCGAACGGTTTTTTAAGGAAATATTTTCATAAAAAAATTATTCTAAAATATATGAATTTTAGTCTGTGTACCAGTCCGCTTTTAAGAAAGACTTACATCTTTATTTTTTTCGGTTTCTAAAAGAAATCTGAAGAGGATGACACTTTCGTGGGGAAAAAAATGAAACTCCTGTTCAGTATTCGTTTTATGCAATAATTAACCAAATTTATAACTGAGAAAGAGCAATTTTGAGCAGCTTTTAGGACAGGATATATGATCTGCCTGGACAAAATGGAAAACACATATCAATCTAAATTATACCTCTTTCTCGACATTCAGAGCAGATCATCAGCGTAGACTTTTGTCATCCAGGCAGGCAGACCTATAGTTCATAGACAGAGGAATATAAACCATTGTGAGGCATTGATAAACGATGTCCGACTGTTGACTCTTGGCCATCTGAGCCTGAAGCATTATTGTCATTGCCATCACCTGTGAAGTGCCATTCACTCTGGGGTTTATGTGAGCTAACGGAGTCAGTTCTATGTGTCGACTAGCTCCGCTATACCTGAAGTTCAGATTTTAAAACTGAAGAAAAAGATTTTGCAATATCGTGGAAACAGGGTTAAAGGTGTCTTGTAAGTTCTGTTGTGAAACTATGTTGGCTGTACCAGATGTCTGCATTCGCTCAGATAAATCTTAGTGTAAACGACATGTAAAACTTCAAGTAGTGTATTTCACCTATATTATTTCCATTTTTTTAAAGACTATACATGTATTACATCCTTTTTCATTTCAGTTTGAGGTTTATGAATAATTTTTTGGTACGATTTAAGATGGAATTCTCTTTGGAAGTCTGGGAACACGCCTAGCTTTTCTGATATAACTTAAAGGTGACTACTTATTCACTTTGCACAATTTCGGCCTACAGAAGATTCCTCGTAAATGCTGTATTTTAGTAAATTAAGGACATCCACACGAGTTATACAGAGGTTGACGATTTGAAAATTCTACCATAAAAAAGGAATCCCGATACAGAACTCTATATATTCAGTTGAACTGTTTGATAAGTATTAAATAATTACAAGGGATACGCATTATACCGGATGATCAAAAGTTACATACATCGAAATTGTCAGAAAAAATGTGAAAATTTCAAAAGTGATATTAATATCAAATAGTTTAATAGCTGATACCTTATACTGCTATAAGTAATAGATCTCATGAAATTTTAGTTGCAATTTATACTTTTAGCTTTGTTTGCCGCAAGATGAAAAAGCCTAGGGCAGATCTCTACTATTCTACCTATATCACGCCTTATCGTTCACTTCTACAGTCTATTGAGAAATGGTGTTATTGTTTGCTGAAACTCTTTATTGTTGCAAAGCTCTACCCACCAAAAAACTGATCCATCTTTCGCATCAACATACGGTTGCATGTCGCAGCATCCATACACTAGCTTCAGCAATCGTGTTCAAGAGTTAAACGGATGAGACAGCTACTTTGGCAATTGTGTAGATGAGGGGGTTTGGAAGAATCCAGCCTACAATCCGAGCTCGCTTATAGGAAATGTCATCTTTTAACAAAATCAAATGGTAAGAGTGAAAAGCGCTTTACTAATACTACGAGTTAAGGAAATAGCAACCGCATTTCTCAGAGGATTTGCAGAAGTCTGCGATAAGGGTCTAAAGAACATTACTTTTCGGTACAATAAGTGCCTCAGTACTATTGGTGCCTGCACGGTATAATAGCCCAAGGCATATATTTTCAAAATGAAAAGATTTTGTTCAAGTTACTTCCTTCGTTCTTTTCTTATTTTAAGCGGATGCGACTTTCTAGACATGGTGATATATGTAAAAAAAAAAATACCCCAGTGCTCTGTTTTAAATCCTATTAAATATTCCCCCGGCCGGTCTCTCCTCAATGCTTTACAGAGTTTAGATACAAATTTGATCATGATTCTGTGACGAAAAGATGAGTGCAATATGCAATACTTCAAAGACTACTTGAAAGAACATTTATCCTTGAATAACTCCAGTTCTCCTACCACTGAATAAGCCCATTTTTGCTCCCGAAGGTGCACTTCTGAGATAAATAACACTTGCGGTCTTGTCTTACTCGAATACATAATTTCAATCACGAACTTTCAGGATTTTATCTGGAGCTTTCACAACATCTTCATTTCAGTCTACGCATTGGCAACATGTAGTACAAGACTGCAGTCAATACATTTAGTTGTATCCTCAATCGAAGAGATGCTGTAAGTTGCCAGTAAAATTTGCCTTTTTGTTCTCAAATCGGATTTCAATGTTTTTTTAAAGAGTTTGTTTTTGTTGTGAATACCAGAATATAAATACAGAAAAATAAACCAGGAATGAAACTTTTGCCAATACCTACCAAAATCTGATAAACAGATTAAAAATCCTCTAAGTAGAAATGAAAGAAAATGGTAATGGAGATAGTAACTAATGAGATTTAAAAGATTACAAAGCTTGATTCGAATATGTATGATTTCTTCTTCCTTCTTAAAGAAGAAATTTTCTATACCAATAGCCTTTCAAATGCTTACTTTTTCTATGAAATTAACATCAGATATATATATATATATATAGCAACAATATATATATTCAACGCAACAATAACAATTCAACACAACAACCCGCAGAAAGCAGCAATATTCGTGGATTTGGAATGATTAACGACAACAATTGATGAAGAACGAAAACAAAATTTATTAGCCAGTATTACTCAAGATAGTTCCAAAATCCCATTTACAGTCGTCGAAAAAACTACGATAAACATGCTGAAACAATCAGCCTTCAGGCTGCAACGGTGAAGAAAGCTTCACGACAAAGCACTAGAGTACGGCTCCCGACTCGGTTCGGTCGTTCTCGGAACGCAACGTACTCTCGAGACTTTCCACGCTACAACTCGTGATGCACTCGACAATGTACTCGATAACCTCAACGATGCACAATCTCGATGCACTATGATTTACTTCACGATAAACTGACGATGCACAGCTTCTTCGCATACAGGTAAGGTTTATATAGCTTTTGGCCTGCCTTCGAGAATATGCTGGGGTAAACCGGTAAGAATCCATTCTAGAATGTTCTCTATGGGTCCGTGCTATATCGGAAAATGGGCGATTTCGCGCGAACTCTCTCAACCCTATCTCTCCTTGCCATTTTCTGGTAACCCTAAATCCGCTTTGCGGGAAAGCTATCTTATCGCACCTGGACATTTCGTAACAATATATATATACAAGTCCTTGCCCTCCCTTATTTTCGCAATCAGGTGGCAGACATGTACTTCTAGTGACAAAAATGTTTACTAAATGACCCAAAATTTAAGATTTTCATAATTTTAAATTTTAAAAAAGTAATGGTAATAATTTTTTATAATTTACGAGATATAAATTTTTATATGATCCCTCCACGGGTTGTGATATTTAGGAAAATTTTATGCTCATTGTAAAAAATAAAACACAAAAGGTTTATTACTTTCGCTTATGACAAATATTGAAAATGATATTTAATTTCATAATCTACAACTTTTTTACGTCATTTTCAACTTGCCGTACGATGTTCAGTTAATAAATAAATCAGAATAATTTCAAGGTTGATTCCCCTTTTTAATACCATTTAGTGAAATTCTTTTGTCGTTTACTACTGACTGCATAATATTCTTTAATTTATAATTTTGTTACAAATGGTATACCTAAAGAATTTTAACACAAATAATATAAACCTTTTGCAACGACAGAATTACATTATGCAGAAGTTTTGATATGACAGAAGTACATTATTATTACTGTATATAAGTCTAATGCTGTTTTATTACTTTATACTTCTGATCTAAAATCACACAAAAAATTCATTAACCTAGAACTGTTTTTTTTAGCTTTAAATTTATGCAAATAAGGTTACGAGTTGGCATTAACACAATTCCGAAGCCTGCCAGTATTTTCTACAAGAATTCTGAAAGATTCCGCGAAAAGTTTTCTTAATTGAAACATGTTATACTGATCAATACTTTTCAGGATAATACGTATAAAAATGCTAGTCACTTAATTTCTTAACACCATAAAATTCTTAAACTGATAAACTTATATTTTATTTGAAATACAAATGCACACACTTCGCTCTTCAGTTCGCTTATGGGTCCTGAATATTGTTCCGTGCGTACGGGTTCGTAATAGATTGAATGCACACACAGAGTACAATCAGTAGTTACACTTCAAACTAATAAGCACGTTAAACACAACGTAAAGCAACGCGCATCTACAAATGAAGCTAACCCGGAGATAATTCAGTACTCCGAACTAACATCTCGCAACAACTGAGGAACTGATGCTTTCTCCGGCCTTACGTAGCTCTGACCCGGTCGCTAAGATATTTCTAGTACTTTTTGCTTCTCGAAAATACAGAAGGCATATGATGGCCAAATACGGTTGCAGTTGCACATGAAATCAACTACAGTTACTCAATTACTTTACGGTGATACAGAAACGGACCAAAATGTCACCAAATGGTCGCCAAGTTTGGCGACATTTCGCGATTTCTCACAAATTTACCAGCTTGGCGATATCACGCCAAATTAGCAAGATAGGCATTTACTCAATGTTAAATAGAATTACCCTGTATTCTTCATCATTTCTCTCAGCTTTTCATGTTACATTATACAGAGAAATACAACACTTTCACGTATAATTTCATTAAAATTATCTATGTATGTACCAAATTTGTAACAATGCCACCTCCCCAAGGACTGCACATCCCGGGCAGTATAATTCTTGGACGGGAAGCCATACTTACGAAAAGGCAAATTTATGCAATACTTAACAATGATGACAATAAATGACAAAAAAATCATATGCTAAACTAACAAATAAATGCATAAATTCACAAATTTATATACATGTATGACTATAATCTTTGTATAACTCTTTACATTATATACACCATGAAGACTATATATGTACTATGGCCACAGTAAGAGGCTAGCCTGTCGTAATGAACGAGTTTAGAGTTTGAGTTTGGTGACTTACGGATCCAAACTAGAACGTTGTTCAGCCTGTTTAGGACTGTGTAAGGACCGTCCCAAGGTGACTTCAGTTTAGGAGAGAGTCCTTTCGATTCGGATTCCATAACTACATCCTGTCACCTTCGTTGGGCTGATGTCCTATAGCTCTCGTGTCTTATTGAGTCTGCAAAGTCTCCGGCGCCAAGGTGACTCGCTCTCGTGAAAAACTATGCATCATTTCAAACCGTGTCTGGAGATCTTGGATGTATTCCTCAGGCGATCCAAGGCGCGCAAACAAGAAATCACAAGACAGACGAAGCTCACGACAGAAGCACATCTGGGATGGTGAATAGCTGTTAGTCTCATAGACAGCACTGGGATTAGAAAGTAAAAAGAGAGATAACTTCGTGCCCCAATTCTGTTGGTTTCTGGGAACCATCAGCTATAGGTTATTAACGATGGTTCGGTTAAAACATCTCTAACATGCCATCTGACTGGGGATGTAAAGATGATCCTTTGGAAAATTTTGATGCCGAGTAGATCGTAGAGTTCCTTAATTACAGCCGAAATAAAATTTCTTCCTTCATCAGAATGTTGCTGAAGAGACACTCCGAACCTGAAAATCCAATGCTGTATTATTACCTTTGCTATCGAGACAGTCTCATCCAGGAATATGATACGCTTCAGAGCATTTGGTGAAGTACTCGATCCGTCAGCAGTTCGTGGCAGAGGTGGCAGGATGTCAGGGACAATGCGTTCAAATTGTGCTCCTAAGCTGTAACGTTACAGCTTGCCTCGATTACGTTCCTTCGGTGCTTTCCGATCCGCAGCAGCACCGTGTGACTGGCACCACTTTTACACGCCATCCGATGCATTATTCTAATAGAAGCCCTCTCGAAATCTATGCAAAGTCTCCATTATTCGGAAGTGGCCTTCTGTTGACTACTAAGTAATTTTTTAAGGACATCCGGGATGCGGAATCTCGGAAGTGTCAGCTGCCATCAGAAAGCCTTTCCATCAACCGATTCGAATTTCCGGTACAAGATGCCGTTTAGAATATGGAATGAGTTTCCAGAGAGCCCTATATTCTTTGTCGTTGGACTATAGATCGAAATGTCCTGCCAGGTAAGTTATCTGTTTAAAGATTCCATTAAGTCAATTATGGCTTTAATGTCGCCATCTTCCAATTGGTCCTTCTTGACTTCTTCGTCTCTCCATGGGTCTCGATCAGCCGATGTTGAAGTTGTAACTTGTCGTGCGACTGGTTTAGATAGACATTTACTCCTTTATGCTATGACCCGTTCTTGACCATTTATTCCATAGGATAAAACAGCACCGACACTCTCATTGCTCTCATTTGCGGTGTTTCGAGCTGAGGATACATCCCGATTGTCGCAGATGTTAAAGCCTCCTTCAGTTTATTAAATGCAACCTCGCATTCTTTTGTTCACAAAAACTTTTGCTTGGACTCTGTCATCAGCTTGTGAAGGGATCTTGCGATGAAAGAAAGGTCCTTCACAAATATCCTGTAACATGCGCAAAGCCGCAAGAAACTTTTCAGCTGATGGACATTTCCGGGGCGTCTCTAGTCTTTAACTACAATCTATCAAAGCTTTATCTAGATCCGTACATACACCTTCAGCAGAAATGGCATGTCCAAAGTTAGTCACTTCCTACCTGAACTATTTGCATTTGGCGGACTTAATTTTAGACTGGTTTCTTTCAATTTCTTAAGTAGCTTCCTAATATTTTGTAAACGCTCTTCAAAACTCTTCCCGACGATAATGATGACTTCCAGGTATATTCAGAGAGGTTTCGTAGGAAAAACCTCTCATCACGGTCTCCGTGAGGCATTCGAATGTTGCCGGCGCATTATATAATCCAAACGGCGTCACCTTGAGCTTTCAAAGTCCTTGTCCGGTAGTAAATGTCGTCTTTTCTCGGTCATCAGGATGTATCTCTACACCTAAACTGAAGGTCTTTCAGACGGAACAGTTACTCAGCCTGCGATTTTCTGTATCTCTACCTGCCAAAATCCACTCTTTAAATCAAGAATCGAAAACCATTTGCTTCGAGAAAAGAGTATCTAGAAGGTCATCAGCTCTAGAAAGAGAGTTGCTATCTTTCTTCATAACCTCGTTCAACTGAGGATAGTCAACGCAAAATCTAGCTGAAGCATCTTTCTTTCTGACCAGGACGATGAGAGAGGCCCAGGGACTTGCTGAGGTCTTGATAATGTCGTTTTCTTACATGTTCTTTAGAAGTTTTCCTGTCTCTTCCTCTTTAGTAATCGGTATACGTCTTGGATGTTGCTTGATTTCTGGATGATGTCTGGTATGAATTCTATGCTGTGTCAAACTGGCCTGACCTAAGTCAGAAGGAAAGCGAGAGAAAACTTTTTGAAATTCTCGAATAGCACGTTCGGCAGCACTCCTCTCTTCATTACTGAGTTATGCATTCTCTAATAACTCTTGGCAATTCTCAACGGGATGACAGTCCTCGATCGGCCGATGAGTGCTGAGGATACTAGTGCTCCTTTTGGGCTGTTGCAGTTATTAAGATATTCCATCATGCCGCAACGGAAATTTCTATTTTCAGCCATGGACCTAGGTAGTATTCTGTTCTTGCCGGCACTCTGGCATCGTCTTCAGCTGTTATTTCACGGATAAATTTAACCCTTCATTTTTAATTCCGAACAGCGTCATGTTCTCACAAGCAAAATACACTTCGTTATTTTTAAAGTTCAAGGAAAAACTGTATTTCCTTAGAAAGTCTAATCCGAGTATGCAAGAGTCTGTAATATTTGCTACGTATGCAGTGTGATGGTAGGAGGTATTCCTTATCTTACACATCAGACGTCCCCTTCATCTCTCAGGAATTCCACTGAAATTTGCTAATAAACAGTCCACTACTCCCGTCACTCACTGCAGAAATCTGAAGCGCTTTAAAATGGGGTTTCTCAATACCTAGCAACCTCCTGTCTGCAAAATGGCCACTAATTTTGTTTCCTGCTCCTTGCTCGGGAACGATCTTAACTTCCGTGACTTGGAGTGTTCTGCAGTTCTTCGTACGTGGCTCTTCATCCCCACAGTTCCGGCACCTTAGGGTTTGTTGTCACCTCTGTTACGCTGCAAGGCATTGACTTGACTGGATAAATCGTGTAGACAAGCAGTCAAATGATCCACTGGTTCCTGGACATGAACAGGTCTGACTAGTCATGACGGTCTCGATGGCTTGCTTGCGGGGCTACTTAGAATTTCATGGCGTACACTAAAGTGTTTTTTAAATCCTTGACATCGCCATCCGCAGCTTCTTCTGTATCTCAGGATCCGGGATGCCATCGATGAAGTACTGCAGGGACAAGATTTCCCTTGTTTCTAATGGACAGTTGAGAGATGAGACAGCCTTGCAACATTCGTGGTGAGCTCCTGGAGTGTTTCTGTGGGCTTCTTTGACGAGATTTTAACTGAAGCCTGCAATATTCTTTTAAACACTCCTCGCCAAAGTGCAGTTATAACGGGCCGGATAGAGCTGCGAAGTTTAGCCTGTGGTTTTCGGACAGAGTTTGGAGGATATCCGCTGCGTCCGCTCTTTAGAAGCGACGAGCTTGCAGGCTTGAGCTCGGGATCCCACCCATTTGCGTCCGCCACTATAGAAAACTGAGTTTTGTACGCTTATAAGGTGGCCTTTCCATCATATGTGGATAGCTTTAGAGGGGAACCAGAAAGCATGGCTAGGAATTTAAAAGCGTCAGAATTGTTTCCTGCTGTATTTTTGGATTTCTTTAAACTGTCAACTTACTTAGGGACTGCAGTGGAAACTCTGTAATCGATTTCTTGTTTGGCAGCAGAATTTCTTTCTTCAACTTGTTGTTCGATAGCAGAAACACTTTCTCCGATCTGTTGTTCTACGGCAGAAACTCTTTCTCCGATTTGCTGTTCAACAGCAGAAACGTTTTCTCCACTTTGTTGTTAGGCAGCAGAAACCCTTTCTTCAGTTCCTCCAAATTTGTTTTCACTCGTGCCATCCATAGCTTCAAATTTGTTTTCTATTATGGCAGTAATTTCTCGTTTCATTCCTTCTTGATATGCTTCAATCTTTTCTTGGACCGCTTCCATCTTTTCTTGAACTGATTTGACGACCCCTTCCATCTCTTCTTGACACATTTTCTTCTCTTCTTTTGCAGACTTGATGGCTCCTTTCAGCTTCTTCTGGAATGCATCAAAGGCTGTCACCAGCTATCTTAATTGCTTTTCCATTGCTTTTGTCAAACTCACTTCTGAGAATAAAAATTGCTGCTGCGTGCGGGTACATCATGGACTGAATGGAAACAGAACCCGATGATAGCTTGATAAAATTTATTTTTCGAAAAAACACTCTTTACAGTTCTGGAAATTTCCACAAATGTATAGCTGTCCTAGTATGACAGTGCACAATCAATAGTTATCACTTCAAACTACTAAGCACGTTAAAGACAACGCAGTGCAAACGGCATCTAAAGAGCGAAGCTCTTACGGAGATCTCAATACTCCGAAATCAAGTCTGAACTAAGAACAGAAAACTGATGCTCTCTCAAGTCTTATATAGTTTTCCCCTGGCGTTGAGAAATCTCTAGTATCTTCCATTTCTGGAAAGTACTGGAAGGCATATATGGTTAAAATTGCTAACGCTTAGAGTTACATATGAGGATCTATTACAGTACTAATTACAGTTACATTAGACCACCTGACCAAAATGTCTTCTAGTCTGACGAGTTCAAATTTGGCAATGTCTCCCCAAATTTGGAGACAAAAATTAGTCGCCAAAACCATCACCGCTTGGCGATATCTCGCCAATTTAGCGAGATAGCTGTTTACCTCACTATTAAACAGACTTGCCCCTGTAAACCTTTTTTTTTTGCAGAGCTTCGTCTTCTGCAGACTTTTCATGTCATATTATACAAAAGATACAATTTTAAACATAATTTTAACAAAGTTTTTCACATATCTGCCAAATTCGTCACAATATTGCTGCTGATAAATTTCCGCTGGAAAGAAATGCAATGGATTAATACCGTCTTTTTCTGAAAAAAAGACATCCTCCGAAAATAAGCCCTATCGTGATTTTTTTATTAGTCTCTGAGAAATCCGTGAATTTATGCATGTAAACATAATTTTGGACATGAGTGTATATAGTCTATGTAAAGTAAAGGGAAATTTATTTTGTGAGTTGCCGGTTAGACATAAAAAGTATTACTTTTTAAAAGCAGATTTAGCAAGCGTGGAGACAATCCATCAATTCATTAACATTTACAGAAATATTTTTTATCTTGTAATATGCTGCCTACCTGGAATCTTATACCGTCTTTTTCTGAAAATATGACATCTTCCGAAAATAAGCCCTATCGTGATTTTCGCAACTTTTTGTAAAATAAGACATCCTCCGAAAATAAGACCTGTCGTCATTTTCGGAACTTTTTGTAAAATAAGACATATCCCGAAAACAATCCCTACTTAAAATAATGTGACAAAAAGAATTCGTTAAAAAATGTTGTTGATTTATTACGTAATAATATGTTTAAATTTCCTAATACTCGTATTTCAGAGAAATGTTTGAAACAAAATATTCCGAGAAATTAATTGTTTACCTCTACAGTTCCTTTCAAATTAATTCTTGGAATTTATCTTAAAAATACAACATAAGGCAGCAGTCTACATTGAGCGACAGTTCAGGTATACAACGTTCATGCATTTCAGTCTGGTAAGTCTGGTTATTTCCTCATACGTAATTTTATTTAAAAATAAAGTGAATAATTTTTAACCCCAGTTAAAATGAGTACAAAACGAAAGAGCTATTCTGTCAAATACAAAAAGGGAATCGTGGAAGACTCCAGGAGTGTAAATTTTTTAGCATTCTGTAAAGAGAAGATGCTGGATCTCCGTATGGTTCGTAAATGGCGTGCAGACTACGATTACCTGTGTCAACTGGTGGACCAAGGAAATGAGAAAAAACGCAGAGTTGGATCAGGTCGGCAGCCGTTATTTTCTGAGTTGGAAGATTGCATCTGGGAATGGATTGCAGGCAGGAGAGCAATGGCTTTGATTGTGCGCAGGGCTGATATTCAAAAATTTACCCTTGAAACAGCAATTAAATTTGATATATTCACAGAAGAATTTAAAGCATCGTCACACTGGTTGGTCAACTTCCTTAAACGATATGAACTGTCTCTAAGGAGATCTAAAACATTGTTTAAGCTGGAAGACAATGAAGTTGTTAAGCGTGCACTTGCGTTTAAGCTTTTTGTTGATGGCATCGATTTTTCGAAATACCAACTCTCCGACATGATTGCTATGGATGAGCCCGCGATATTCCTAAGCCAAGGAGCTCAAACGACAGTTCACCGCAAGGCTTCTTCGTCAATTTACGTTCCTTCTACCGGTTACGATAGTGCACGTGTTACCCGTATTTTGGCGATTCGTCTAGATGGCAAGAAAGTATCGCCATTTTTAATCACTAAAGAAATTTAAGTCATTGAAAGTAGAAAAGCCTGGTGCACCCAAGCAGTTATAAGAAAGTGGGTTGATTTTATGCTGCCACCACTGTTGAGGGGTCAGAATAGAGGTTTACTAGTTTGGGATTCAGCCAGTACTCACCGCGCTAAAGCCATGAAAAACTTTCTTGCTGAGAGGAAGATTGATCAACGAATGATTCCGGCAGGAATGACTGGTTACCTCCAGACACTTGACATTGCAATACACATGCCTTTCAAGGATCATTTGCGGATGGAAATCAATGAATATATTGAAAACAGAATGGTAAGAATTCATCGAGGTAATTTTGTAAAACCGGGCTTACAAGAAGCTGTGAATTGCGTAAAAAATTCATGGGACAAAATAACTGATAGTGATGTTTCCAATGCACTACGAACAGGCTACTTAGACAAGAAGTATTCATTTAACGATAGCTATATCGCAAGACATGAGAGATTCGGACCAATGATTCAACAGGAAAGGGATTTGGAAGAAAATCAGAATATAATTCAGAATTTTATTTATGTAAGAAGATGACATGACTGTAATTGAATAAATTTAAATTTCTGTATTCTGTGTAAAATAAATATTAAATAAAAATATATACATATACTTTTGTTTTTGCCTTCCCCCGAAAATAAGCCCTAGCGCGTATTTTGGACCAAAAAAGAAAGTAAGACAGTGTCTTATTTTCGGAAAAAGACGGTAATAGAATAACACTGGATAACGACTAAACGGACTTCCTTATGATAACTACTAAATGTCTTATTAACTGTTCGTTACCTTCGAAACAATTTTTATATTAACTCGGAAAAATGTATAATTTGTACTTTCCTATTGAAACTCTCTTAAAAAATTTCGTTCCAATGCGCATATTGCTTCAATCTCTTTTATTCGCCCCCTTCAACTTATTTTTCTTAAAAATACGATATGATACTGTGTAATGATATGCTGTATTTTATTGTAAATGTATCATTTCCTTACATTTCAGTATTTGACTTCTTTGATATAAAAATTGACGCGGAAACTTAGAAGATGATGGCTGTTAAATGTTGGTGGCGCCATCTCTTGATCAAGGCACGAACTAACATAATTTTACTAGAAATAAATATTCTTTTAACTTATTTTAAAATAATTTTGGGGAATTTATGTATAGTCAGAAATATTCAGTCAGTCAATGAAATTTAACTTGCAGGTGTAGTAAATCATCACAAATGCTATCAGAATTTCTCTTAGTGCTATCAATATTTACTCATATTTAACAAATTTTCAAAAAGGACAAATGAAGAATAGAAATTCTTTTCAATACCAAGAGTTCTTGCATAAAATTTCAAAATCAATTAAACGGAATAACTTGTAAGGATAATATTATAATATGCAGATGTATCCAACTCAACATTTCAGCTAATTAATTTTATGCAATAAAAACAAACAATGTTACTTTAGGCAATACGCATTATACAATTTCTACCATTGTCCCATCAGTAAAAGTATTGCGTTTTTTATCTTACTTCAAGGAAAGTTACTTTCCACTCACTAATATACTACAATAAAATACAGCATATAATTACACAGTATGATAGCGTACTTTCCCACTCGCTAAAGTAACTCTGCTATTTGAAGAACAATTAATAGTGCAATATTCTTTTGAAGTGCAGTTTATTCTTTAAAACTAAAAGCGATTACAGCTGAAAACTGTATAAATTCACTTAAACATATTAGTATATTCTGTAAGAATACAAACGGATTTGTACATGTTTAGATAAAGTTAAAAGCACACTAAAATGTACAAGTTTTCCCATTAAATCATACACAAAAATTTGAATTTGCCATTAAATCATAAAAATTATATTTTAATTACAATTGCGAAAAAAAGCATTCTAAATCTATATTAATTTAGTCTCAAACAATTACATGTTCTAGAAACAAATGCATTGTTAATAACATTTTAATATACAATGTAAGAAACACCCGTTTTTAAAACAGCTGACTTTTACAGAAAACTTTGTCAAGGCAGACTTTTTGAGGGTACGATCCAGAGTACATCTCACTCGCCTGGCCACATTGTGGCCCTACGGTATTAAGAGATGCTTCAATCAAAACCACAAACGAAGACATCCAACGACCCAACCGGTTCCCCAAGACAAAAATATAGCCGGAAAAACCAATAGTCTAACAAAATTCTATAAATATTCAGAGAAACCAAATTCAGAATTCCGAGTAACTAAAAAGTTAGTAAAAATAACTAAATGAAATAATAAATATACAGGTTTAAATAGGTTGCAGCTGATAATAATCTGGCAGGACAACACAAAAGGATAGGTATTATAATTAAATTATTAAGAAAATTTACTTTAGTTAAACACATAACAATTACACATCAGACATTCACACCAACAAGAACTCTATTTTCATTTATAAATTTCATTATAGCCCTTGCAAATTTTTCAAATTTACTATATTTAATGTCATCAACATTTGCTGTATTAATCCCGTATACCTTTCGAATAAACTCAGTTAGTTTGCATTCCAATACAAAATGTCCAGAATCACCAAGAGCGTTACATTTCAAGCATAAATCATTATCCTGTAGTTTGAATCTGCTCAGATATTCGGGAAATCTTCCATGGCCCGTTAACACCTTAAACCGTTATAGTAACACCAAGTGCTGTTCAATTACTATAGCAGTGATTCTCAACCACTGTGCCGCGGCACTTTCGTGTACCGCCAAATTCTTGAAGCGTGCAGCCATTCTTTTTTAAATTATTAATTATACTCTGAGAAAAAAGTAAAATTCGAAACCGAATCATTCGGTCATTTTATAGAAATAAACTAAGGGTATTCGTCGTATATTTAACTTTTCCTTTAGTGGATAGATGGAAGCTCATCACGGCAGTCAAACTTTACTAAACCGTGTGCTCCGCCTAACGAGGAGTTGGTTCCGCCCAATTCAAAATTCAACTACTTTATTCGAATCGATTATGGACCTTCAGGGACTTTTATTTAATAAATTATCAATTTGAAAGAGTTTTAAACAACCGTTGTAGACGTTTAAAATAGTAGAACGAAGAAAGGATAATAAATAAAGAAAATATAATAATTGCAGATTTATAAAATACACCTCTAATATAAGATCCCGTTTAAAAATTTTGAATGCTTGAAAACCTGTAATTTTATACGTATCTTTATTATCTGGCAATTTCGATTATGCGTAGTCTAGCGTGCTTCTCATGGTCGATTATTAGTAAGTAATTTACCTTTAACATGTAATTAATATATCTTATTGCTTTTACTTGATGTAATTGAAGAATATGAATTTTTTATGTTGCAGTATATATATATATATATATATATGAGATGCTTGTATTATTAAACTACAATTTTGGATTAAACCCAAACAAAATTATGTATTAGTTCAGTTTACTATTTACATGCTTGCTGTTTGATTGAATTTATAAATTTATATATTTGCTATGCAGTACTGTGTTCTCAAACTTAAATAAAAAGTATTGAAAGGTAATACATGATTCGGAGTTTTTTAATAATTTGTTTGACAAAATCATTTTTATCTTAAAAGAACCTTCTGAAATGGATAAAAGGTTACAAAGAAGAAAACTTAAGTGATAATACTGACGATGTTAGCGATCAGGCTGATAAGCCGATGCCCAGTAGGAGTAAAGATGTTTCCTCCTGCAAAAAATATATTGTCCATCGAAAATATAATGTCGATTTCTTTAAATTTGGATGTACATCTACAATAGAAAATGGTATAGTTGTTCGCAAGTGTCTGGTATATAAATGTAAATTATCAAACAGTGTTATGGATTCGAGCAAGATCCAAGATCACTTGCTGACTAACCATCCTTCGCTTGCATCAAAAGACAAAAGCTACTTTTAAAAATCATTAACTGCGAAATTCAAACAAGTAAACGTTTTTGAAAAACAACTTAGAGTGTCTAAAAAACCTCAGATAGCTTCTTATGAAATAGCCGAATTCATTGCAGCTAAATTAAAACCTGATAATTTGGCTGAAGAAATTATATTACCACTTGTCGCAAAACTGTAGAAATAATGATCGGTGGATCAAAATATAATTTGTGAAATACCACTTTCAAATGACACATTTCATCGCAGAATTAAAGACATGTCGCGAAACATTGAAGAATATACTGCAAAATTTCTTGCAAATTCAAACTTTTTTTAAGAATATTTAAATCTTTGTGCACCACATAGTATTACACAAGGCTTACAGAGGTGCGTAAAAACAAACAAATACAGCAACACAATACAAAATAAAATAAACTTACAAATTCACAGATGATAAGCATAAGATAAATATACAGGAAAAAAGAATGCCATTTTATCCTGAACAAATAAATGAAGAAGGGAGGGGGGAAATGTAATGTTCCCAGAGTTTAACTTAGAAATGAGTTATTTTTGTCCTTCCGTCAGCTTTGAACAACAGAACAACAAATGTTCAACATTTTGCTCTCCCCCGAAGCTGTAGGAACACAAGTCAAAATTAACCCAAACCTAGATATCCCAAATTTCTTCAGATATGATTTAAAATTACCATATCCAGTTAGAAATTTAGTAATTTAAAAACTGCAGGAAAAAATTTGTCTTATTCAGTCCGTGAGAAATGGAAGGAAAAAAGCAATTTAGTCAAAGAGGCAGTAGTAGAATTACTGTATAATTCATTCCACTTGAGTATTATTTCATCCCTACTTTTTTCCTTGAAGAATAACTTGAAGTTGTTGAACTATTGACTTGAAGATGTGTAGCTTGTTTCGCCAACCAATCAGCCCTTTCATTTCCTAGATTGCCATTGTGGCCACATACATGAGAAAAGATGACATGAACACCTTTATTATTAAGCTCTTTAAGAATGGCATGAGAAATGACAGTTAATTTATTACATTAGAAGATATCCGTAAGAGAATATAAGGATGAAAGAAAATCAGTGCAAATAAGAAATTTAGCACTTGTTGTAGCACGAACAGTTGTTAGACATCCACTTAATGGACTCACTAATGCTCAGTAATTCGGCTTGGAAAACACTGCATTCATTGAGAATTTTAAAGAATTTATATTCCGATTCAGAAACCATGATGGAAAACGACATAAGCTAACCCAACTCGATTATTAATTTTACTGCCATCTCTATAACACACAACTCGGATGATAATTTCCCAGTTGTGTGTTGTACTGACGGCACAAAGTTTGCTCTACAAATAGACGAAACAACAGACATTACGGGAAAAGCACAATTAATTGCAATTGTCCCATTCGTTCACGAAAATGGTATATTTAATCATTTTTATGCTGTCCTGAGTTATCTGATTGTATAACCGGAAAACTTAGCTTCAATGTTATTAACTCGTATTTGGAATTTACGTATTGGCATTTGCATACATGTGCTCCAGCTATGACTGGACATATGAAAGGATCTGTGGAACATGTGAAAGAAATGAATGCAGATATGTTAGTTATCCATTGTTTTTTTGTATCGGGAAGCACGTGTTGGAAGATAAAATGGTGTGCTAAACTAGCTTACTAATCTGATATTTTTGTTATTTGTTACAATATAAATTCATATATGCAATAACCGAAAGAAATACTTTAAACTCAACACATAAACTGGTGGGATTCCAAAAGAAATTACTCGATTATTATGGAAGCGCAAAACACAGGAAGGTAATTTGGAAAAATTTCAGTCAGTTCCAAGACTCCTATAAAACTATTCATAAAATTGTTACTGACAATTTCATTCCTAGAGAAGAGAGTTATTTATTACTTCCTAAATTTAGACATAAAAAAAATTTGATTCGGTTCGTAATCCATTTCTGATAACAGATACATCTGTATATGAATTAACTTTGATTGAAGAGGAAGAACTAATTTCTTTGTGTAATAATCGAGATCTAATTTCAAAACATTCAGAAGAGTCAATTAATTCATTTTGGATAAGAGGCGATTATTCCATAATAGCCGAAAAAGCTTTAAAAATATTCTTACAATTTTCTATATCTTATTTGTGTGAATTCGGATTTTCAGTATTAACAAATATAAAAATGAAAAAAAAAAAAAAAAAGATAGAGATTTTAAAATGTAGATGACGAAATGAGAGTGGCATTATCATTTTTACGACCAAATGTAAATGAAATTATCAAAAATCATTAAGCTGAAACTTCTCATTAAATGCATTATTACAATTAATTTGTAATTAACAACTCAGTAAACATTTTGTTGTGTTTGTCATACATATTATTTTATTTAACACTGAAAATTGTAGAACAAACTCTTTTACATAGTGTATTACAGATAAGTAAAATTCTTTGAAATTTATTTTATTGTTAGTGTGCCGCCGAATTTTGAAAGTGTTAAAAGTGTACCGCAACAAAAATAAGGTTGAGAATCACTGTATCACAGAATCAAATTATCAATTCTGTGATTTTTAACCATTCCTTTCTTGTTATACATGATTTACTCACTGACAAATCAAAACAGAAATTTTGTGACAATGAAATATTTTCATTATTAATAATTTCTATACATTACACAGAATTTTTAGTAATTGTAGCTTTTCAAAAGAATGCGCATTTAATATCAGATTCAGTAATGCGCTTACTGAATCTGATATTAAGTGTTAATAATATATTCAATATAAAATTTAAAACACATTGTTTCAAACAACCAGATATTCGCACTTTAATGTATTCGTCGAAAATGGCCAAAACGGAGCGGTTATTCAGCTGTCTCACCATCGAGAATGTTGCAGAGAAGACCAACAAAAACAATCTAGTTAAACCAACACGTAACTACCTAGAAGTTTTTGATTAAAACCACGAGAAAAGAGGAGCTCTGGTCCAGTTTTGAATAAAAATGCCCATAGGACGATAGTATTTATATGCCCACATGCTGCAAAGGTCTTAAAAGCATCTATGCCTTTTGCAGCATTCGAATCTGAATTGTAGATTTTCAAAAGAATGGCAACTGACTCTGCTACCAGCACGCCAACAACGCGGCAAAATTTAAAACATTCATATAATTTCTAATTCATTTAATCAAAACTTAATGCAAAAAGTACTGATATGTATTTGAAATTTTCTATTGGAAAGAATTTAGCATAAATGGCAATTAGCAATTTAGTTGTATTCACATGCTGCCTTAAATAATGATTTTTTCAAAGCAAATACATTATGCATTTACCTATATTGCAACATGATTCTGTTATTATTATTCATAAGGATTTGTACAACATAAAAAAACTTTAAACCAGCCCTTTATGAAATATTTTTAAAATATATAAAAATAAGAACAGTTGAAAGCAAAATTCCTACTTAAAAAAAATCAGCAAATTTAGACTAAAATAATAATAATAATGCACTTAAATATGTAATTAGAATGAACAAAATGGAAAATAAAGCAGATGATTTAGAGTTTTACTACGATGTGTATGAAAAATGTTAAGCAGTATGAAAATATGTATGCATTAAGTATGGATAATAATAGTCATAAAAGATTATTCAAAAGAAAACATTTTATGAAAGGATATTGTTGCGTGCGTACGGGTTCGTAATGGATTGAATGCACAAGTCGTTAGAAAGTTAAGAAAATTTATTCTTTTCACATGAAATAAGAAAAATACTGAAATATTTCCTTTGGAATATTCTTACAATATCACAATATCTCAAACTTTAAACAGAACTCAATTCAAAAACAGAGAGACTAATTCTATCTCACAACGAATTCGTCACAGTATTAAGTAAACAACAGTTCGCTTCAATCAGTCACAGTATTAAGTAAACAACAGTTCGCTTAAAACAGCTACAACTAAGCTGAGGTGTTTTAATTCAGCTTTTATAACCTTTTTAATTAGTCACTAGCATATTCTGGTAAAACCTATTTTCTAAATTTTTGTGGATGGCAACAGCAATGACAAGATATTTATTTACAAAATATTAAATGTACAAGCTCTTTTATTTTTATTTTTTCGACATAGCTTTCTCTTCAAAAATCGTCTGCGTTGGACGGGAAATTAAAACAGTTTTAATTACAATTCTAAATAAATACGAAATCCGTAACACTGCCCCCTTCCAAATGACTGCACGTCCCGGGCAGTACAATCCCTGGACAGGAAGCCAAACTTAAACTAAGGCATCAATGCAATAATAAACATTACATTGCAATAACAAAATAAAGGATAATTGCAATAAGTAACCTTCAGCAAATCATATACTATCAATCACCAAATACAAATCAAGTACTATCAAACATTAAATAGATATCAAATACTATCAGATACTAAATACAAATCAAATACTAAATACAAAAAGGACCATGGTCTTATACTATTTACAATTATATACACTACGTACTACGGCCATAGTAAGGAGCTAACCTGTCGTAATGGACGACTTTAGGCTTAGAGTTCGATGACTTACGGATTCGAACCACGACGTCGTTTAATCTGTTTAGGACAGTGCACGAACCACCCCAAGATGACTGTAGTTTCGGAGAAACTCCTTTTCGACGAGTCGGATTCCACAACCACACCTTGTCCCCTTCGTTGAAACGATGTTTTAAAGCTCTGTTGTCGTATCGGGTCTTTATCGTCTCCGTCGCCAAGTTAACTCGCTCTCGTGCAAAGTTGTGCATCACTTCAAACCGAGCCTGGAGATCTTGAATGTATTCCTCAGGCGATGAAGGCTCATCCGGAGGGCGACCAAACAAAATATCACATGGCAGACGAAGGTCACGACTGAAGAGCATCTGAGATGGGGAAACGCCGGTAGTCTCGAGGACAGCACTGCGGTAAGCCAGTAAAAACAGTGGTAATCTTTTGTCGTCCTCCTGTTGGTTTCTGGAAACCACTAATAAGAAGTTATTGAGGATGGTTCGAGTAAATCTCTCTACCATGCCGTCCGATTAGGGATGTAAAGACGTCGTTTGGGTTTTGTCAATGCCGAGTAGCTTGCAGAGTTCTTTGATTACTGCTGATGTAAAATTCCTTCTCTGATCGGAATGTAACTGAAGAAACACTCCGAACCTGGAAATATAGTGCTGTATCATCATCTCTGCTACTGTGACAGCCTCTTGATCAGGAATAGAGTACGCTTCAGGCCACTTGGTGAAGTAATCAATGACAACGAGAATGTATTTGTTGTCATCAGCATTTCGTGGCAGAGGCCCTAAAATGCCAAAGGCGATACGTTCAAAAGGTGCTCCTAGATTGTAATGTTGCAGCTTCCCTCGGCTGCGTTTCTTCGGTCCTTTCCGACCTGCACAGGCATCGCAAGATCGGCACCACTTTTGTACGTCATCCTTTGCATTATTCCAGTAGAAGCGCTGACGAACTCTCCAAGGTCTTCATTATTCCGAAGTGACCGCTTGTAGGGCTGCTATATAGTTCTTTAAGGACGTCCGGGATCCAGGATCTTGGGAGTAGCAGCCGCTATCGGAATGTATTTCCATCATCCGATTCGAATTTCCGATACAAGACGCCGTTTCGAACATGGAGTGAGTGCCAGAGAGCTCAGTATTGTTTTACCTTGGGACTATAGCTCGAAATGTCCAGCCAGGTAAGTTTTCTGTTTGAGGTATCCATTAAATCAATTATGGGCTGAATGACACGGTCTCCCAGCTGGTCTTTCCCGACTTCTTTATCTCTCCATGTATCTGGATCAGCCAATGTTGATGTTGTAATTTGTCGTGCGACTGGATTAAGCAGCTGGTATTTAGCTTCGAACCTGGGACAATATCGGCAGTTTTCTGGACAAGGCGTCAGCGTTTCCGTGCGATAATTCCTTCCGATGACGGATAGTGATGTCATATTCCTGTAGTCTCTGTATCGACCTGGCAATTTGAGCCTCAGGATTCTTGAAATTTAAAAGCCAGGCCAATGATGCATGATCCATGAGAAGCAAGAATTTTCTGCCGTATAGATAATGATGGAAATGTTCTACGGTTTTGACTATGGCGAGCAACCCTTTCCTGGTGACACAGTAATTCCTCACCGATTTAGACAGGCACTTGTTCCAGTAAGCCACTACACGTCCTTGACCCTCTATTTAGGACAAAACAACGCCGACACTTTCATTACTCGCGCCTGTGTCGAGAATAAATGGTCTGTCGAGCTGAGTATACGTCAGGATTGGCGCAGATGTTAAAGCTTCCTTCAGGTTCTTAAATGTATCCTCACATTCTTTTGTCCACAAGAACTTTTGCTTGTTTTCTGTCAGCTTGTGAGGGGTCTTGCGATGGAAGAAAAACTTTCACGAATCTTCTATAGTAGGTGCAAAGCCTTAGAAAACTTCTCAGTTTCAAACAATTTTCAAACAATTTTCGGGACGTATCCAGTCTTTAACTGCTGACACTTTTTCAGGATCCGTGAGCACACCTTCAGCTGAAATGACATGTCCGAGTTAAGTCACTTCCTGTCTGAATAATTTGCATTTAGGTACTCAACTTTAGATTGGCTTATTTCTGTTTCTGAAGCACCTTTCTAAGATTTTCTAGATGTTCTTCGAAACTCTTCCCGACGATGATGGTGTCATCCAGGTATATCAGACAGGATTCGTAGGAAAGACCTTTCAAAACAGTTTCCATTAGGCGTTTGAATGTAGCCGGCGCATTACATAGTCCAAGCGGCATCACCTTAAACTGCCGAAGTCCTTGTCCAGTAGTAAATGCCGTCTTTTCTCGGACATCAGGATTTATTTCTTGCTGCCAACACACACTCTTTAAATTAAGTGTCGAGAACCACTTCCAGAAAGATTGTCCAACATGACGTCAATTCTAGGAAGAGTATAACTGTCTTTCTTCGTAACCTCGTTCAACCGGCGATAGTCAACGCAAAATCTCGTTGAACCGTCTTTCTTCCTGACGAGGACGATGGGAGATGCTCATGGACTTGCTGAAGGCTCGACGACATTGCTTTCTCGCATGTCCCTCTTCCTGTTTAGCAATCGGTAGACACCTTTGACGTTGCTTAATTGGAGGATGATCACCGGTATCGATTCCATATTGCGTCAAACTGGTTCGACCCACGTTAGAAGACGAGCGGGAGAAAACATCTTGAAGATCTTTTATGACACGTTCGGGAGGATTCCTCAATTCATCGTTTAATTGCGCATTCTGCAATAACTCCGATGTAATGCTATCTGAAGCCACGCTTTCTGAGGCGTTACTCTTTCTTTCAACGCTGGTTACTTGAGTACATTCTGCAACAACTTCACCTTTCTTAATAACTCTCGCCTTATCAGTTACATTGGCAACTCTCACCGGGATAACGGTTTTCGATAGGTCGACCATGGCTGCTACTACTACTACTCCTTTCGAGCTGTTAGTTATTGGGGCCGCAGCGGAAATTTCTATTTTCGGCTATGGGTCCAGGAAGTAAAATTTCTGTTCTTGCCGGTATTGTGACAGCGTCTTGAACTATGATTTCGTGGATAGATTTCACTCCTTCATCATTAATCCCGAATTCATCATCTTCATCATTAATCCCGAATCTATATCCTCAGAGGCAGAATACAGTTCGTTATTTTTAAAGTCCAAGGAAAAATTATATTTTCTTGGAAAATCCAATCCGAGTATGCAAGGGTCTATAATCTCTGCCACATAGGCCGTGTGATGGTAGGCGGCACTTCCAAACGCGATGTTAAGGTTTACTTTTCCGTCGATGTCGATCTTCTCGGCGGATACAGTCTGGAGGGTAACCCAGGGCGGCGTCCAGATGAGTTTGCTTTTCAATTGTTGAGCCTCATCTTTTCAAATGATTGTAACATTGGCTCCTGTATCGATGGTTATATTACAAGGACCTCCACTGATGTGTCCCATGATGAAAAGTCCATTACTGCCACCACTCACTGCAGAAATCTGAAGCGCTTTAAACTGGGGCGTTTCATCCTCTAGCAACCTCCGTCCCGCGAGATGACCACTAATTAGTTTCCCTCCTTCTTGATAGACACGGTTTTAACATCCGGGCCCTGGGGTGTTCTGCAGTTTCTTCGTATGTGCCCTTCAGCACCGCATTTCCAGCACTTTAGGGTCTGTTTTTTGTCACCAATATTCCGTTGCAAGGCATTCAGTTGTCTTATTAAATCATCTAGGCGAGCAGCCATTTGATCCACTGGCTCTTGAACTTGCGCAGCTCTCATTGGATGTCGGTTTCTGTGAGTTGCTTGCTGAGCAGCCTTAAATTTCATGACATACACCACAACCCTTTTCAAGTTCTTAACATCAGCCATTCGCAGTGCTTTCTGTATTTCAGATCCCGGATGCCGTCGATGAAGTATTGCAAGGACATGATTGCCTTGTTCCTCTTGGGCACTCCGTAAAGGCGAGGTGAGACAGCCTTTCAACATCCGTGGCAAGCTCTTGGAGTGTTTCGGTGGGCTTCTGTTGACGGGATTTTAATTGAAGCCTACTGTAGTCTTTCAAACATTTCTTTCCGAAGCGTAGCTCCAATGCGAAGTATAGAACTTCGAATTCTAGTCTCTGGTTTTCGGGAAGAGTCTGCAAGATATCCTCTGCGTCTGCTCTCAGTGAAGCAGCGAGATGACAGGCCTTAGCATGGGAATCCAATCCATTCGCATCCGCAACCATAGAAAATTGCGTCTTATACACTTGCCAGGAGGTCTTCCCATCATATGTGGTTAACTTGAGGGAGGAACGAGAAGGCAGGGATAAAAATTTAAATCCATCAGAACTGCTTCCCGCTGTCGCTACGGATTTCTTTAAGGCATCAACTTACTTGGCGACCGAAGAAACCTTGTCATCAATTTGTTGCGGAACGGCACAAACTCTTCCTTCGATTTCTTCTTTGACAGAAGAAACTTTGTAACATAGTTGTTCCCCGGCCGAAACTTTCTCTTCTATTTGCTCTTTCACAGAAGAAATCTATAACATATTTGTTGTTGCACGGCCAAAACTCTCTCTTCTAGTTGCTCTTTCACAAAAGAAACTTTTTCTTCAATTTGTACGACTTTATTTTCAACTGCGTCTATTCTGCCTCCCATAGCCTCAAATTTGTTTTCTATCATGCAAGTAATTTCCTTTTTCATTTCTTCTTGACCTGCTTGAATCTTTGCTACGAAATCATTCATCTCTTCTTTAAATGGTGCTTGGCCAGCTTCCATCTTTTGTTGGAATGCAGCAAAAGCAGTGACGAGCTGTCTCAATTGTTTTTCCATTGCTCTCGTGAATGGCATTCAGATACCACTCCTGACACCAAAAATCGTTGCGTGCGTAGGGGTTCGTAATGGATTTAATGCAAAAGTCGTTAAAAAGTTAATAAAATGTATTCTTTTCACATGAAATAAAACAAAATACTGAAGTATTTCCTCAGCGATATTCCTACAATATCAAAATATCTCAAACGTAATACAGAACTCAATTCAAAAATAGAGAAACTAATTCTATCTCACAACGAATTCGCTACAATCAATCACAGCATTAAGTAAACAACAGTTCGCTTAAAGCAGCTACAACTAAGCTGACGTGTTTTAATTCGGCTTTCATAACCTTTTTAATTACTCACTAGAATATTCTGGTAAAACCTATTTTCTAGATTTTTATCGATTTTTGTGGATGGCAACAGCAATTACGAGATATTTATTTATTAAACACACAAGCTCTTTTATTTTTACTTTTTCCACATAGCTTTCTTTTCAAAAATCAAAAAAAATTCTACATATTGTCATCAAAAATTGCACGGGAGTTTTAATTGCAATTCTAAATAAATACGAAATCCGTAATAATATAAATTCTTTGCACAGTAATTCACTATTTAAATGTTTTACTCATTTGAATTTAAATAAACTAACATTGTACATATATAAACTATGAAAACTAAAAATATAAAACACTGAACAAAGGCATGTAAAAAACTTCTTATTCTTCAAACTATATTTTAAATATCTACTATTATATATACCTAAATATATAAAAAATACATAAAGAATAGAAATAACTATAATTTGCTATAATTGCAAACCTAAAATTCAACAATGCTCAGCTGCCTTTAATGATACAAGTTACCCAGAAAATACTGTGATGTTACATACCAATAGAAAGGTTGGCCCTAAACTGAACTGATACTTTTCATATTAAGAATTACATCACTCAAGTAATATGAATCATTTTAAGTTATTATTCTTTCTTTTTTCATAAAACACTAATTTAATGGAATGAAAATAATTCAAAATAACAGAATACAGAATTTTATTGGAAAATTACACAAAAGTTAAATATATGATATGTGTTGTTGAAAATGCACTATCTGAAATGTAACAGTCATAGAAATACAGTTGCTCAGTTTCTCTTATTAAGTGTTTACAGTAAATGCAACTTACAGAAGCACAACTTCTCTTTTACTCTGTATAAGATTTTGAACTAGTCACTATCAATCAGTCTTTAAAACAGTCATCAAGAGCTCTCTTACCCATCATGTGTTACTTCTTAGATTCAAATTACTTCTACTGTAAATAGTGCAACTTAGAAATAGTACTTTACAACTTCCGTGTAATTTTAAAAGAAAATAATCTAATTCTTGTTCTTCATAAGCTCCAAAGACAGTTACAGGCCAAGGCTGTCTCTCCAAGTTTCCCCCACCTGGCCCCATTTGGCACAATAACCCTCCTTCGATTAACTCTAATTAACCTTAAATCTTCCTCGACATCATCTACCTGGTCTTCCTTTTTGTCTTACTCCCTCAATTCCCAAAAAGGTTATCTTTTTGGTTGGAAATGCATCATATCTAAACACATGGCCCAGCCATCCGACATGAGATGCCTTTACGATTCTTACAATATCAGTTTCACCATATTTCCTATATTTTCATATAGTTCATGATAATAGAGAATCTTTAACATTGCAGTTTTTCCTCTGTTAAACATAACACATTAATGCTGATGAATAATAAACACAGTGGATGATGAACAATTTTACTGATGGGCATTTTCAAAATGAATAAACCTAAACCTGGCGAAAAACATTTTAGCGGTCTATTTAAGGACTTCAATCGAAATTTTGAAAGAAGCATGCAAGTTTACCAAAGTGACCAGTACACTGAAAAATGACTGAACTGCTACACAAAAAAGAGGAAAAGAAAAAATAGAAAAACTGTCCAATATTTTGACTAGTATCCGAAATTACCACCACATAAAAATAATGATATTTCAAGCATCAATCAACCTGAATTACTTTGACCCTAATCCAATTTGATCAATTTATTTCTGAAATGTAAATGATATGATGTCATTTAAAAGTGCAGTAAATGCTATGTACAAAGTATATTTTTTTACAAATGTTTGAAATTCATGTTGTGATTTCAATGCTTATCATATCAAGAAAAAAATTATGGCATCAAATTATCATTTAGAAGAATTTTTTAGGGGGAGAACAGCCAACTGTTTAGAAGCAGCTCAGATAATTAAGTGACAAGAAATAGAAAAGAATTAAGAAGTGACAATATGAACCTAATGTGTAAAACAGTCTCTACGTTCTGGAAGTAATTTACAGATTCTAAAACATTTGATAGTAAGTGGGAACATTGTAATAATATTTTTTCAAAGTCAGTTTCTTCTCACAGCAGAAACTTAACTGGTAAGCAGACTAGTGTAAAGCTTGCAGCTGCCACTGGAAATTACTATCATAAACACTTTACTTGCCTAGTCCCAGGAAATGATTAATTGCCTGCTTAAACAACAAAAATAAACAAGACAACACTTGTCTATTCATGACATCATTGACAGTCCAACATGCATTGATCAATCAAAATACAATTTAATAAACTTTGGAGATAAAAAGAGCTCCGCGTCTGATCACCCTCAAAATTAGAATTCAGTTTAAAACCTATGGCCAACTAAGGTCGCTTTTTTTTTGCCTAAATTTAAGTGATTTGTGCTGATAAATTTAAAAAAAAAAATTATTTTCATTAAAGCACACATATTTTAAACTTTTATTTGCAGAGAACTGCAGAACAAAAATGTTGGAAAACTATTGATATAATAGCTCATCTTTTAGTCAGATACGAAATAAAACTGAAATTCTTTACTATATAAATTACAATCAACCAGTCAAGTATTTGCACTTCGACAATTATTAATCAGAATATTTCTCTGATAAATATTTTGCATAAAGACTTATATTTATCAGTTTAGTAAGTAAACTCATGAATTTCATTCCAAATGCTAGAGAAGGCAGTAAGCATGAAAAATGTAGTAACATAAATAGATAATTACTTGTTGCTTTAACTCTTCCAATAAAATAGATAACTACTACCAAAATCAGAATCAGTGGGAAGTTATAATTTTACAGAGTTATAGAAATACGTAATGGGAAAACTATCTCATGGAAATTAAAGCATTTTTTAGTGCAATTGTTTATTCTCAGTAATTAGTTGCCATTTTTTTAAATTTTATGAAAAAAAAAAAAGAATTTTTTTCATAGTAAAAAACATATAGAATTTTTGTGTAAAAATGCTATTTCTATTTATTAAGCTAAGAGATTTGGAATTTACGACAAGAATCTAAGAATTTTATAAATTTAAAATAGCTGGTTCTCAACAGTTTTGATAATTCTTATAGTTTCTTCAGTTTTGATATTCTTATAAGAATTAACAAATCAAAGTGCAGTACATCTGAAAAAAATCTAAAGTTACTATTTACAATACATTTTCCAGCAGTGGTATTTTATATAATAATCTCTTAAACTTTTACAAAACTCTTTAAAATAGTAATGCAGAAGAAGATCAAAAATACAGACAGTGTGAGACCAGAGGATGTATTTTTATTTTATTAGAAATCATTAAATTTAAACTTTAAAAGGGAATAAACAAATAACAACTTAAATACATAAAAGCAATTAATTTCAGTTTGACATTTTTACACAGCAAAATAAGAAGCACGGAAAAAGAAAATGTGAATTAAGAGTATACAGAGAGATATGTAAAAAATTAATTTTATATTTTTTAAACTTTTGTCTTATATACTATTGGCTATCCAAAATGCAACACTATGAAGAAAGCATCTCATGAGCTTGAAATTTGCACTATGCATACATAGATATCTTGATAGCACATGCAAATGATTCAAGATTGCACTGTTATATGTGTCAGTAATACTACCTACAAATGCTATAACAAGGGAGAACAGTAACACAGGAATTGTGCACTTTCCGTTTTTCTTCCTTAAGACACAAAAGTTTCAGTATGCTTTGATGGGTGCAGAAGGGACTAAGGGAAATGATTGTACAAGCCATGTCACACAACAGAACAAGCAAAAAGAGCTTGCACGTGAGTCAGTGATAGGGAACATAGAAACATGAGAACTCTTATACAAGATTCAGGGTTTAATCTCCAACAACCTTTAATATCCCATACCATTTCTCACTGCCTACATGGGAGGAGAATCTTTGCAAAGTGACCATCGTACAACTGCCTCTGCATCATGAACTTATGCACTGAATGCTGAACGGGAACAACTGAATGGAATAATATCTTTATTTCAGATAAATCATGATTCTGCATATAACAACATGATGGTCACATTCAAAGCTGGCTGCACAGCCATGACTCTTGTATTAGTCGTATCCAAGACTGGCTGCACATGACTCTTGCATTATGTCTCACCATACTGGAATTATAGCATCTAGATTTTACTTCTCCACTTACCTAATATGCAGTGCTGGCACATTCAATAGCTACTGCTAAATCTCTGAAGTTCTGAAGTATGTTGTCCTTTCCTTATAGGAGCTTGCTTGTAGCCAAGTTTGAACTGGATGATGCATGGCCAAACATGCAACACAATGTTCAACATTTCTTCATTGCCCACCAATCTGCAGGTCAAACTGCAGATTTGGCCTGCCTGCTCTCCTGATACATCACCAATCACAATTGTCTGGTCAATGGCTGGCAAACAAGCACCCCACAGCTACACCAGATGAACTATAAATGAAAATGGCTGCAGGAAAAAATGGTACAAATAAAAGAAAAGAAACAGAAAATAAATCACCATTATTTTGCAATAGGAAAAATAAGACATGTTTAGAAATGTCACCAAGCTGAGAGAGAAAACTTTTCCTACAATAACCACAACTTCAGACTAGCAGGTCTCTCCTAGCAATGATTGCAAATAACTGAACTGCTAGTCAGTCCAATAGTAAAAATAGAGATATGTCCAGTAGATCCTTGTCAAGTCATCATATAGTCTTCCTTGCACTCCATGCAGTAGCTTTCACCTGTGGCTGAGTGAAACATTGATTGTCATGTAATAAAAGTTCACTTGAGCATAGGTATGGAAGCAGTACTGAAATCAACTGTTGTAGATGTAATTTAAAGTCACCGCTTGTCACTTTTTTCTCAAACACTGTCAGTATGGCATGGACTGACACAGTCTAAGCACATATCCAAAGCCTCTTTCAGTATGTCATAGCAGTTACTCACATCTAGGACAGCTATACAAACTACTGATTTTTTCGATGTTCTGCATCTCAAATAAGGCTGAAATTTTAATCAATTCAGCCTTTTATTTTATATTACTTGTCTAGCAAATACGATTTTCATGCCTATTATTCTTCCTGATGTTGTAGTTTGGATGGCCAGCAGTGCAGTAGTTCCAAAATTTCAGTATGTTTTATTTTGAGTCCCCATTTAAATTATACATTAAAATTACTTTATGATCAATTAAACAGCTATGTTGTTCTAAAAATTCAAAATATTTTTCCTCCAAAAGCCAAACCTCATCAAATGGTATCTTAATTGTATGCAGGCCGAATGCATGATCTGAAAACAACTGTGGTAAGGGGATTTTTTTCTCCTCCAAAATGAAAAAGGGTTTTTTTAACAAATTTTGTAAACTAAATTTTAAATTTTATTTATTATTTATCAAAACATACATAAACAGTAATAATAATGATGCAAAAGAAAAAATTTATATTTCAAATTATATTTATTTTCTGTCTGAAATATACAGACTATGAAATTTTTGTTGGTTTTGCTTTGTAATTCAAATGTACTGATAGCTAAATATTAAATTTTCAAACAAAAATTTATTTCAAATTATTATAATATGTTGAGTTAACTACTAAATAACTTACTTAAACTAAATGCAAACAAATTATGAAAACTTCCTAAGTTGAAGAAAGATTGAGAACAAATAATGACAACCTATTATCTTTTATTTATTAAATTTCTTTAATATATACAGAAATATTACATATATTTGCATGTAAATACTTATAAAATTCTCTATTTCTTATTACAACTTTCAGCTACAACACCTCAGATGTTTCAGCTTTAATAAAATTTGCAATCACGAAGAAAAATTACCAAAAACTATCTTTATCATGAACTGTATATGTTCATTCATCAATTTTTTTCCCTCCTTTTAACATTTGTTTATTTTTAACTGTTGGAAAAATCTGTTCATATATAAACATATTTCCAAACAAAGCAGTTATCTTTATGGCAAGAATCTGCAACTAATGGTATTTATCTTTCTTAATAAGTACAAAAAAAAATCAAATCTATATCATAGCTTTCAGTAAGATTTATATCACAGTGTAAATGAATCAGCTTATTTTCTCGGCATTACTCATGCTCATTTCTAATTGCAATGAAAATAATGCAGAATTGGACTCAGAATCATTAAAATCTTAAACCTTTCGTTAAATTCATGCCATAATAATGATAATTAACTTACAGAAAGGTATTCATGGGCCACACAAAATAACTTCACGGACCTTACGTAGCTGCCCATTGAGTACTCTGCTTCAAGTCCTCAGCATGATCAAAATCTTCTTACACTGGATTCAAAATATTGTCAATAGTTTTATCATCAGACATTTGATAGTGATTTTTGAAATTCTTTCAGATTCATCATTCAGCTCGCAATGTCATGTTCTTGAAGCATTTGTTCATTTTTCATCATTTCTTTTACATAAATAAACAGTTCTTTAGACTGAGTGCAAGATGTACAAAATTCTCCACTATCATAGTTTGTTTCAATAAAAAGTGAATGTAGCTTTATGTTGTACCCATGTGTAAATTAATCAAGACATATTTGGAAATTAAAGTTTTCAATTCAAACATTTTATGATTCTGCCACCTAATTAACTGTGAATTTCACTGTTTATATCTCAGGGATTGTGCAAATTTTTGGTCTTCAGTATAAACCCACTGTTTTCTAAAATTGCATTTGCAGTTCACTTGCACATAAAGATTATGGAATTTAAATTTATAACAAAAGAAATTAACCTTTTTAAACTATGATAAAGCACTGTGTTTATCATGAAGAGAACCAACATCTCATGTAACACAGTTCAGAAAATAATTCTATACCTTTTATCTAGATTCAAAACTTCTATAAAATTCACAGTTTTCTTTCCAGTTAGATGTTCCATCATCATATTCTTCTCTCTTCCATATTGGAACATCAGATTTTATAGCATCAATTCCATAAGTTACAGCTTCTAGAGCTTCTTTCCTATGCACTGAATTAACAGCAACCATAACACTAGCTTGTGATATAGGCACTGAACCAATTCGATGAATGAGAACTACATTTACAATAGGCCATTTACATTTCATTTCTTCACAAATTTTATATAGCTTTTTAATGGCCATACTTTCATAAGCTTCATAATGAAGTTTAGATACTTTCTTACCATTAAATGTATCTCTTGTAGTTCCAATGAAACAAGCAGTACCTCCACATGCAGGATTGGATAAAACTGTTAAGGCCTCAGATATATTGATTTCATCTGCCGTGATCTTTATCAAATCCATTTCTATATAATCTAAAAATTAAAAGCAAATCTCTAAAAATTTTCATTTATCAAAAGAAACTCTAAATATCTCAAATAAGAAAAAAAAAAAAATCACATTAACTATATAAGTAAATATATATATATATATATATATACAAGATATAAATATATAAATTGTATATATATATTTGCTCAGAGTGTGGTTTTGATTACAATGAAAGGCATACTAACTAATTACATACAATATTTTATTGCTATATAGAAAGAAAAAAGGTACTGTTCTGTTATCGGGACTGGAATCAGAAATGTATGAATGTAGGTGAGTGTGTAAGTACACACACAGATAACATTTGTGCTTACATATATACATACCTACATGAACACATACATCCATGTATACATTTCTAGATCCGGTCCTGATAACAGAACAGTACCTGAAAAACATTATGAAAGATTACTGATTTATTACTACTCATTTATTTTCAGGCATACTAGTAATCAGTATGTGGGTCTAAATTGAAATTGTGCAGCTAGACATGGCTATTACAATTAAAGGTAGTTGAGCAAGTTATATATACGATAATTGCTTTTGTGATTTATTTAGTATTTAAACAGCATAATTAATTTATATAGTATGAAACTCCTTTCTCTCATACTGCAATTTCATTTATTAAAACACCTAATTATAAGATCCTAACAAATTTTGGTATCATCACATTAGCCAGCTAACTGTGACAAGAATAGCCAAACAAAGCGCAATGTCATCAAAGCAGGCAACCCAGAATTTTACAAAAATGTACTTATCTGGCAACCCAATAAATATGAGCAATTTTAGAAACTGAGAGTTATGTTGTTGGTTTCTGCTTATGATTGCTGTGTTTTTTTTTTTTTCTTTTTCCCTCTTGGAACAGATTGTAATGCAACTGTGGAGTTTGCTAGCTAATAAAAATGAAAACTGTTAATTTTTTTCGAAAATATGGTGTTTTGTCTAGTAGTAGTAAATTCTAGAAATGCACATCCCATGACACTGTATTTTATAAATAATCGGAGACTGTCCATGTTATCCTGAGGAATTCGGTTGGAGAAAATGTCTCGAAGGAAGCAAAAGACTGTTTTGAAGAGATTTTAAAGCCGATACCTGAAGGGTATCCACTGGCTGTTAAAATAAAAATACTTTCCAGCTTGATTTTCATTCTTATTGCTAAAGTAATAAATTGCACATAAAATTATACATTTCGCTAGTTTTTATCTATCTCCAATGTTACACTGATATAGAAATCTTATAGCTCGAAAGTAGTTCGTGGACTGTTCTTAGGTTATTCTGATATTTTTCTCCAGATAGGGATAATTCTCTGATTTTTTTTTTTTAACTTAAATCAGATTGACATGTACATGGAGAGCAATGTGAGTTTGCTTTGTAATGTTGAGAATTCTGAAAATCTCTGATTTTTTTCAAGTTAAAACAGATTGCTGTGCACAAGGACAGAAGACCAAGAAAATAGAAAGTTAACTGGTTTATTATGAGTGTTTGCTGCATTTTTAATTTAGTTAACTTGTTACTGTTTTACCAAATTCTGAGTGCTTCATTATGGATATTTGTTTTATGTAATTTTTACTTTTTTATTATATATGTTTCTTGCATTTTTAATTTCACTGGTATTCTTCTGTTATCGGGACCAGATTCAGAAATGTATGTATGTATATACGGATATATATGTTCATGTATGCATGTATATATGTACATAACACATACATAATACGTATATATGCACTTACTTATAACCAGTACACGCATACATTTCTGAATTCTATCCCGATAACAGAAGAGTACTGTTTCATTTAATTCATTGCTGTTTTATGTAATTTTCAGCTTGCTGCCATTTTTTTAAATGGCGACTGATTTTCACACATTAGGTTGACAAAAAATTAGTCGCCAATGATTGACAACTTTGCGAAATGGTTGGATGGATAATGCAATAGTATCCAA
>KK113103.1:10200-52895 GCA_000611955.2 Stegodyphus mimosarum | reverse complement strand
CTTATTTTTGAGTAAATAATAAATAGCCAACTAGAGATTTCCAGTGAGAAATATGTTTTTATCATACACTCATTTCAACTGAAATACAATTCTTCTAACTATCAGAAATGCATCTCTTGAGTTAGTTACTCCAATAAACGATTAAAGGGAAAAACAAGACCATGGTTTAAAATATATACACTTTTTATGCAGCACATAATAAACTGAAATTACGAAAGCAAAATATAAAGGAAAAAAAAACGTTCGTTTTATTTTCTTTAAAAAAAGCTTTTGGTAAAGGAATAGTAAATTATTAGGTTTCTTAATGAAATACCTTGTATATATTTTACTTAATAACACCTATTGCATTAAAAAGCAGAAGACAAAAGGAGCCTCCATAACAGGTTTTACCCTATGTCTATAAGTCTGCATACTGAATCTGTGAAGTTTCACTTACTAACACTAGAGAATTAGGTGAATTTACTAAATTTTTAAGTTCTATGAACCTTTATAAGTTCTAAAATGTTTCCTTTTATATGCTATGGAACCATCTTGCATACAATCAATTTGCATACAAGCATTTACTGAATCTATGAACTTATATTACATGTTCAGTACAAACATGCTTGAAAACCTACAGTTGCTGCACTGTTTCAGGTGCGTCAGCTGGATAACACATGAAGGCAATTCATATGCTAGGCTAACTCATAGTAATTACTTTTTGCTTCAGTTCTGAAATGATTTAAAACATAAAAATTGAGAAGGTGATTGTTAACCAGTTCGATTGAGTTCATTAATTAAAAGATATTGAGTTATCAATGAAAAGTTCAAAGATAAAGATAGAAACTTATATTTGTGGTGAAAGAAACTTTTAAGTCAGCCACGAAATAATTTTAATAATATAAAAATTCTCTTACTTTGCCAAAATACAAGCTTTTATATTAAAACAATAGTTTGTATTTTTTTTTAACAAAACAGGTGGACACTTGTTTAGTATGCATTTATTGAGAATGGCCCAAACCCCTCAGGCATCTAACTGTCTCTTTAGAGCAAGGGTGGGCAGACGTTTCCAGGTTATGGGCTACTTCTAATTTTTTTAAGGTGTTGTGGTCCACCCAGTGGCATAGGTGTGGTGAGCTAAAAAAAAGATCTACAATATTTATTACAACTTAACAATGAATACGGAATATGTACTTGCCTACCTAACCCTACATAGAAAATACTCTTTTAAAACTGCATTTAAAGCAAAACGCAAAATACAAATGTAATAATAGCCACGAATATAATAATTTCAAATGATGCATTTCTTATCAAACAATCCAAAATGCATTAAAAAATAAATCATTTTCATCTTAAGTTAGTTCTTGTAGTTTTAGTTAGTAGAAGATTCAATCTACATAATGTCTACCAGTCTTGAAAACCTTTGTATATAATCACTAACTGCTAATCTTCCCCTGAATTCTAAGTAGTCGTCTGTGAGACGAGAGTGATATGTTGTCTTAATTATATTCATTATTGAAAATGCAGATTGATACAGGTAAATAGAGCCAAAAAGCAATGTTAAATGAAATGCAACTTTTTTTTTTATTACAATACTTTACTTTGTCCATTAGATTTCAGAAGTTATTCTCAGGTTCTGAACTACGTGCTTTTAAAATTATGTCATTTTGAAGGAGAGAAACTTAATTTTTTCAAGAGATAGAGAGAATACGTAATTTATATTTTCAGTTGCTTCTTCCACATCAACATTACCAAATGTGTAACACATGAATGTAACAATTGGTTCTACTCTAGTAAATTCTTGAACATGTTTCTCAAATTTGGAGTTGAAATTCTATTATTTCATTTAGTATTTCTCTCTGTTTAATGTACCTCCATTTTTAACAAACATATGTGAACCGATGAATCTGTAATTGACGTATGTACTTATGCGCTTCCAACGAAGGTACATGTGTTGTCTACACATTCATTGAATCATTTGCTTAAGTAAACACATTTGCATCGATTGTCAAAAGTCAATTCTCTAGTCTAGCTGGCGTCTGTGTTCCATAAAAATGCTTTAGTATGCGCATCTTAGGTCTTAGTAAAGGCGGTCACCCTAAAATGTCTTGGTTTTGCACCGGTCGATCACGATCAACTTAATACCCACTCCTGCTTTACATTGTTGTCTATGATGCAGCACAGGTGGCCAATATTATACTTGCATGAAGGGGATAAACAATTACAAACAATCACAACTTCAAAACTATTTGTTACAGTAATTTTCTCCTATTATATTAAAGAGAAAAATTAACTTTTAAATCCTGCTCTTTTCTTTAAAAGCGAAAAGTTAAGAATGTTTAGAGGTCTTGAGGAAGTTTCGCACATAAAAATGATTCGAGCTTAAGCTCACGGCACTTCACAAATAATAGCTTATATGACTGTCAATAGACACGAAATCTTAATATCCCACTTAAATGCCATTCAAGCAGACAATTTACATTCAGAAACAGTATAACTTTTATTTACAGAAATCACAAGGCAAAAAAAAAATCTGCGCAACAAATATGTTTGATAAAATAGGCCAGGAAACATAGGAACTACAAAAAATGTTGACTACACAAAATGCTTTTGTACTTAAGTGAACATTAAGTATACTATACCTATATTTGGAAATGTTATTCAGACAGTATAGTGATTAGCGGCACTGACTGCTGTAAGGAAAGACCCACATTCCCATCTCTAAGAATGCATGAATATTTGTAAGCATATACTGTCTGTGCAGCAAGGGGGCTGTCAAAATACATGGGGAACTGAAATCCTCTCTAGACATTGATGTTTAGAGGAGGGGTGGGAAATCCTCGAACAGCACACCAAGGTGTTCTCCCTTGAAATTCCATCCAAGACCGCAGTTAGTAAGACTCGGCGATAAATAATATTCCTACTTAGATGCACTGGTGTCGGCCTTCTTTCAACCTGTACCTGCATTTGGAAACTCGATACTGAATGGGAAAACAAGTCTCACATTTTTCTCACATCTACTACGGAAAACTATTGTTCAAAAACCTTGCTTCTTGCACAGTCCACCAAGTATTTGAGAACTGAAAGGCTGATTAATTTAGAGGTTTTCATATTCAGAATATTTTGGTACTGCATCTGTAAAAATAAACGGTTGCGGAGTACTAATTTCATTGACTTGCAGAGAAATACTCTGAAAATGTTAATAATAACATAAAAATATAAGCTGTTTTTAGCCAAGTATTGACGTGTACTAACACATAAATTTCGTTTATGTTTATTAACAAAATTAAGCCTATTCTAAAACTGATACACTTGAGAAGAATACAATTTGGTGTAATACGATGATTCAGCATTGAACTCTTCGAATTTAGAAACAGTATCCAACAGCCATGAAAACATACTTTAGAATATAAAAGGAAATAATACCTAAGAACCGTCAAATGTCTTGAAACACGCGGACATATTACATCAGGTTGTAAATATTATGATTCAAATATGATGCCAATACGTTTTTTGCTAAATTACGTTGTTTAATTTAATTCTGGGAATGAATTTCTGTGGCATTTTGATTTAAATACTTTTATTCTTAAAAACCTAAATTTTAAATTCTCATTAAAATAACACTTACAGAATTTATTATTTGAACTTCTTTATGGACATTTCCAACAATTAATTACTGAAAAACATATCGTAATCGTATTTTTACCCGCCAAAAATAATAAGTGTTTGTTGATTTCATACAGTACTTAAAAATATATAAATGTTACTGTCTTGCTTACTTTAAGTATATTAGTTTACTCTAATTCTGATACAGTTTTATGAATGATTTAAATAAAGTGTGTAATTAAACATGCTAGGTGATAAAGCTCTTGATCTTATAAAACAAATGCAAAGATGTGATTACTTGAATCCTATCCAAGTATAAAACTTTACTTACTTGAAGAAACGACATGCCTGTTTAAAATACAAATTCAATTTATTTAAGTTTAACGCTGTTTTTAGATAAATGTCATTGTAGGTTTTTTAATAATAGATCTGCAATGAAATTTTGTACTATCATGTATAAATGTTTTACTGTCATATTAAATGGATAACTTTGAAATTTGTTTTGCAGTCCTTTGAATTTTTTTTTAAATTCAAATCAAATCAAATCAAATCAAATATTTTTACCAGCGTTCTAGTAAACAAAGATATTCAGTCTAATGTTAGTTATTTTTGTTGAACAAAAAGCAAAAATAGCTCATTTTAACATCATTGTTTTTATATTGGTCTTTGCCTAATATTATGTCAATTACTGAAATGAACTTTTTTTATATTCACTTACATATCTGCCAAAACATATATACCCCCCCCCGAAAAAAAAGTCACTATACGAAGACCAAACCAACTGCCTGATATAATAAATAGATGTAAGACTTTTATAATCTATCTGTATATATCTTAGGCAGATAATTCTACTAAAAATTTTTGTCATTATAAAAATTCTAACTAAAGAGCATTTGTAGATTCTTAATATTCTTTTCTTGGTAATTACAATAATAAAAACTAAAAATTATTTAGAAGTCTGATTATTTTTTAAATAGAGAAGGATAATTTAATATTGAGAATGTGTGATGATATTGATGTTAAGAATATATCATTCTTGATAAAATTACACTCATCCAAATATTATAATTAATGATATAATAATAGCTTTGTCAGCCTCTCTCCAAATGTGTAGTTTCTGTGAAACAAGCATCAATCTAAACATAAATTCTGCAAAATTTTGATTTTTCAAACTAGCTAATTTTCTGTCTTTCTTCCATTCACTATGGTAAAAGAACGTTTAAATTTTTATACAATATTTAAATGTATGTTTAAATCATAATATTAAATTATTATTTAAATAGAGAAGGTTAATTTAATATTGAGAATGTGTGATGATATTGCTGTTAAGAATATATCATTCTTGATAAAATTACACTCATCCAAATATTATAATTAATGATATAATAATAGCTTTGTCAGCCTCTCTCCAAATGTGTAGTTTCTGTGAAACAAGCATCAATCTAAACATAAATTCTGCAAAATTTGATTTTTCAAACTAGCTAATTTTCTGTCTTTCTTCCATTCGCTATGGTAAAAGAACATTTAAATTTTTATACAATATTTAAATGTATGTTTAAATCATAATATTAAATTATTATCTGTGTGTAATTTATATATATATATATATTTTTTCCTAAAACATTTCTATTTTTTTTTTCCCTTATTAAATTTTTTAGTATTACTGTTAAATATCTGTACCCTTCTCCTAGAGGGGGAGATTTCCATTACTTTCATTTGATCCTTTGATGATGGCTTTGTTTGAATGATGACTCAGTATGTATAAGTATGATTTTTCAATTATATTTTTATATTCTGAAAGATGGTTTTGAATTCATAGGATGAAGTAATGAAACAAGTATTTGAAGAAATGAATGCTCTCTTTGAAGAAAACCAGATAGATGTGTGAGTCTTGTATTAATATTTTATTTATTTTTTTCTCCATATTTAACTCCAGTGACTTTATGTTTCATACTTTTCATTTGCTCAATAATTTGAATAATTTAAGCATTAGAGAACTAATAATGGAACTAAAAGTTTCTTAGTTCTTAAACATGACATTCTTTTTTTTTTAATTCTTAATAATATTAATTTTGTAATGCTTTCATTTAACCATTATTTAATAGCTAAAATTATTGTATTCTGCCAGCTTCTTCAAAGCTGCTTTAAATAAATTGTATATTTCATAATCATTCTAATTTCATTCATATTTTATTTCTTTGCGTAGAAATGCATCAATCAATGGTGAAGTGCAGTGCCATGCAGCTGTTCAATTACGCCATGCTGTATTATTAAGAGATAAGAGATGCATTTTAGCTTACTTGTAAGTACTTTTCTTTTTTGGTTTTATTTCTTGGTAAATTTTCATTATGCATCTGCCACACATTTTGACTGTACTAGTTGTTGTTTATACACACATAGCGCCCAGATGATGCTAATGTTAGCTGTCAGCACGTATTTTGGTTTCTCTTTCACAGGGGCCAAAAAGGCGTGACAAGTGCATAACAGAAAAATACCAATTTCTTTTTCAATAATGGACATTTTTTACCCTATTCAATCATATATCTTAAATGTCAAGATAATTCATTATTTTTAGTTTTGTCGGGAATATGATAAAAGATCTGTAATGTTTCCTTCATTCTGTTTAACTGTGCAGGATAAGACAGACTTTTGTTTATACAAGATGCAGGTCTATTTATATTGTAATAATTTTATTTAGCATCAGTAGCATAACTGTGGGAGGCAAAAGGGGACATCTGTTCCCAGAGGCAGCATCCCTAAAATTTTCTTTCCTTTCCCCATTGCATTTCGGCAAACAAGAAGGGACACTGAAAACCGTAGCTAGACCTCTATTTGGCATTCATTCAGTAAAAGAGGTTCAATGAATTTTAAGCCCATTTCTGTTTACATGAATTCCTTTTCTTCAATAGCAAAATTACTTCTGTAGGAAAAAGATATTTCCTGTTGCTCCCCAAAATGGATTACATCTATTTTTATTCCTTACAATGGCATTAAATCAAAATCTGCATACAAGCTTTTAGCTTTCTAGAAACAGAAAGGTTTTGGTGCAGCAGCCATCAAGGTTATCCTGACTAATCGGTCCGAGAAAAGGAAAGTACAGAGAGAAATCTAGTTTCCCAAATGCCTCTAAATAAAGCAATGTACTTACTTCTCACTCGTATCGTTAACTTTCAATGCAGCAGCAAGATTTAAGAATTGAAAATCAAAATTAATAACCAGGAAATAAGTGCAGTTATCGTCATTATGAAAAATTTAAAATTCCTTGTAATGCCTTAACATTTTTGCCATGTTTCTTGTTTAAAAAAAATGACAAATATATGTTTATTAAAGTTTATTATTATTATTTTAATTTTGGTTGGTATTTACGATATGGTTCCGCTTGGTTTCTGTCTGAAAAAAATCGCCAAGTTTCATAAACAACCAATGTATTTTTGGTTGTTTATGAAATCTAGAAGTCCGCTGTATGAAATAGGTTTTTTGGTAACCCTAATGTTGATAATGTTGGCGAAACTAGCATTGGGGAAAATTGTGCAAATATTGCCAAATGTGTTAAGATTTTGGCTGTTTTTTGTAATAGTAACCCTTTCGTATGGACCAGAGGACCAGAGATTTTGAATTGCTGTGTTTGGTTGCACGTGCATAATGTTGTATGAAAGTGGTGCTGGAAAGGTCGTCTGAATGTTTGCTTAGTGTTATAAATGAGTATATTCTTCCGGAGACGGCAATAATTTCAGACTGCTAGAAGGCATACAATTGTGTTTCAGATAAAGAGCCGAAACCACCAAAAATTTAATTGAATTGCTTATGTGGAGGATGACCGAGGTGTCAACGTATGTACATGAAGAAAAGGTATGTTAAAAAGTTGATGTTTTATTTATTTATTGGTGTTTCTGTGTTAATTTTTGTTAAAAGATTTGTTTAATGTTTTTGTATTAGGATATTTGTATTTTTGGTTATTTATTACTGTTTGTTTATGTATTTTTGGTTATTTGTTAGTGTCTGTGTGTTAAGACAGCGACAGTTAAGACAGTGAATTTTTTCTGGTTAACATGATAGTTTTAACTTTGTTTTAGTTTTCTGATTTTACTTAAGTTAAAATAGGTCGATGTGTATATGGATAAACTTAAATTAGTGCACAATGCATAGTTTGTGCAATTCTCAGATTTTTCTTTAAAGTTAAAATAGGCCAATGTGTACATAGACACCGAGGTTGTGTAAGTGTTTGATTTCTTGTTTTTGTTTTGTGTAGTGTGTGGGGGGATTGGCACCATCTTGAAATTGGTGCTGATGAACAATTTCAGGATGGTGCCGATCCTTCATGGCGACGATCTTGGTGCCAAAAAGGAAACGATTTGTCAAGTGGTACCATAGAATAAACATTAACCATAATTTTATTTAAGTAAGCTATTTCTCAATAATTTGGTTATATGACATATATTTCTTATGAAGCATATTATTAAAATTTTTCATGACGTGTTTTATGAGTCATTCTTTACTTCTTTTAAGATGATTAGTAATTTTCTGAGGGAAAAAAGTAGTAAATCTTTTGTTCTATAAGAGGGATTTTGATATGTAAATGTTCATCATATTCTTCTCTGTTAATAGACAGATGCCGGCAACAGTTTTGGAAGAATTTTTTTTCTCTAAATAACTTTCATGGACGAATAGTAGGAAGGCTGCATGTCAAAACTGTAGATCACTTAGCCACAAAGCATTTCCAACACCTATACACAACAACACTTGACAACCAGAAGCCCTTTGGAGGTGATTAATGTCAAAGTAAGGCTAGACCTAGTGAAAACCATCCATAGAAAGGGAGATGTTGCACCAAGTGTTTTGAAATGTCTTGCTTTGGAGACCATTGCAGCTAGATATCCACCTACTCAGTGGCTGCATATTTTTACTGAAGGTTCTGAGTTTTATTGTCATTTTAAAGTTGGAGCTAGTGTGTTTTCGAATCTTTTTTTTCTTTTTATGCCCCTGCAGGATACATTGGTACCTCCTTTGATGGTGAAGTAGTTGCCATATGTATAGCCCTAAAGCAATTATTAGCTATCCATTACAAGTTTGCAAATGCATTCATTTTTTTTTCTGATTCTCACACAGCCATTCAATCAATTAGCTCTGTCAAACACCTATTAACACCTGAAATTTTGAAATATCAAGAATTCATTTAAAGGGAAAACAAATTAAAAAGGAAAAACAGATTTAAAGGGGAAACACAATGGCCTGGCTCCAGTGAGAGCTCCCACTGGAGCCTGGCCATTGGGACAATGAACAAGCGGACTTCCTTGCAAAAAGAAGTGCCAGCTTACTACAACATCCTAATACAGCCATTTCCTATTGGAGGATTAAACTGTTTTTAAAAAAAATGATTTAGGTCTAGTATGTTATGAGATTTTCAGACTCGTACAGCTTTAAAAAGTTGGAGAATAAGTCCTTCTTTTATTCCCGGGAGTCCAAGATGCAATGCAGTTGCTTCTTTCTATTTGTCTACAGAGCATGATTGCCTTGCTGCCCACCTGCACCACATAGGCATTTCAAGCAATCCTATTTGCCTACTTTGTGATCCTGGAGAAGAAACGGACAGAAACCACCTGCTTTGATGTGGGGCTTTTCGGGGTCGTACAGAAGAGTCGAGATACTGGGAGGGAAGAATGCTCTCTAGGCAATGATTTTGGTCTTTTTGTTCTTAGTTCTATTGTTTGTAACCACTGTTTATAAGATTTTAGTTCTTTGTAACATATTGCTTTGCCATTCGAAAATTTAAAAAAAAAGGGAGGGGGCAAGAAAGAAAGAAAAATTTAAGAAAAAGAAAAAAGAAAGAAAGAAATTAAAAAAAGGGGTAAGGAAAGAAAGGAAGAAATTAAAAAATTCTCTAAATTTGTGAAATTAATGTTTTCTTTCAAAATGAACTTTGTTCAATTATTGTTTTACCTCTGTACTTCATTCACCATATACTATATAGTACAAGATTTGAATAAAATTAAATCTGTTTTTGATATGAAATTAACCTTTTTTCCATGTTCTGTCTCTAATAAAGCATTGTTATTGAATCAAAATTGCTAGCAAAAATTGCTCTTTGGAAAAAACAGCAAGAGCTTAGGTTATTAAAAATTGTCACCAAATTAGAGCTTAAAATTTTTAAGTTAGTGAACAAATAAATCACTCTTAGACTTTCAGAAGTTATTTAACACATAGTTCTGAGCTTGCTAGGCTGTAATTGTAGTCTATGTTTGTTGTGATTTTTTTTAACATGATTTTATTTTTTGTAAGTCTGTAATGGCAAGTATTTTAGTCTTTCAAGATATCCAGAGTATACTTAATGTTCCTCCTAAACAAAAAAGAAAGTATACCTTTCATATTTAATTACTTAACCATTGCTTACTGATCATAACTACTTTTGGACTCATGCAATAGTGTTGAATTCAAACAAAATAATTTAAGAAAATTAAATAGTTCAGACAACTCTTGTTCATAAAAATGGAAAAATTAAATTCAACTGTAATAATGAGAATATTTGTTTGCTGGATTTAATGAATGCTCTCATGTCACTGTCCATAACCATATCTTTGATTTGCCATCTCTGTTATAGGTTACTATTGTGATCTTGCATTATAGATTTAGAATTTGCTATATTTCAGGCATATTATTTCTCAAGGTTTTTTCATCATGTTTGGCCCCTCAGCAGCTCACTTTTTGAGAGTACAGGTGTGGCAATCCCGCGGTAATCTAGCCCTTCAGATCATGTTCTTGGCGAGACAGGTGTCATGACCCTGGGGCTCCAGTGATCTACCCACTTTTCTCCTGTCATCTTGGCTGGAACTTTTTTCCTTCCCTTCTTCCTTGTGGTTTTCCTCTTCGGAGGCTGGGGCTCATCATGAGAAGCTGGAACAGCCCTTGTCTTTAGTTTTTGAGTGACAAGAAAACTGCCCACTTCTTTGCCATGCGTGGAGACCCATGTCACTGGAAAAGAGGATCCTGGTAGTTGAGGGATAAGGTAATGTCACCAACACACTCCTTTGGCTTTTGTTTTAGCTAAATGGGAGGCATCTTTTCATCCTCACAGCTGTCAATGGCTTAAGGATAAGCTGTCGGGAGTATCTGCTTTTGGGAAAGCCGACTGTGGGCTTCAGTTTGCATATAGGCCCGGTTAGCCCTAACACAGGAATCTGTGTTCCCTTGTTGTGCTCCGTGGTAGGCAGGGGGTTCAGACCCGAATCTTATTTCTTTCAAACATGGCCTCTTTAATTTTACAAACAATTTCTGAAAGTACATCTGCAAATAAAAACATTAAAACAAGCGCAAATGCCAATGTCAATTTACCTAACAGTCAACCTCGTTTTGTAGTCATGAGCAACTCTATTAGGCAACATTAAAATATGTCACCATTTCTGATTCAAAATATATACAATTATGTGCAGGAAAACCAAAAAAAAAACATAAAATGACTGCATTCTGGTGACCATTTAATTGAAACCGTTTCTTCCAGTCAATCTACAGCTCTTCTTTGCTTAACAAAACTTGGGAGTGTGAAAGTTTCTGCCTCAGCTTATAAGACACTGAATTATTGCAGAGGAAGAATTTCAGAGATTGATCTTCTTTCTGTCTCAGAAGAGGAATTCATCTCTGAAGTTTTTAATCAGAATTTCTGTGCTGCTAAGTGAATCAAGATGTGTAAAGAAGATCAGCTGATTGATACAAAACACATCATCCTGACCTTCAACACACTTGATTTGCCAAAGAAATAAAGGCCGGTTATCTATTTCAATGGTCACAATCCTCTTTGAGGAAGTAAAGATAGGAACTCGCATGGTAGGTAAATTGAGCAAATGATTAATGACCATTCTCTTTGCCTCCTTAATAACAGAGAGCAAACTTACTTTCACCAGTTACTTCCTGCATGGACCTTTCACAGATTGACCTGTGTTACTTCCCACATGGACCTTTCACAGATTGACATCGCTATCTGTTCACCTTCTCTGCTTCGATTTTGCAAGTTTGTGTCGGAAATGATATATATGACAGTGACCATTTTCCTAATTTTATAACTTTTGCAGATATAGAGGTAACTCTTATTTCTAGACATGGACAATTCATCCTGGGAAAAGCAGATTGGGATCTTTTTTTTCTTTTGGGCTGAGCTTATAGAAGAAATGATGGGCGATGTACCTATAGATATAATGCAATGGAAGCTGTTACTGAGGTTATTATTCAGGCAGCAAACTGCTATATTCCTCGCTCTTCAACCAGGTTACAAAAATGCTCCAAACCATGGTGGAATTGACAGTGCCAAGAGGCTCTAAGCCTGCAAAGAAAATCTGTGGGAAAGTTTCGCCAGTAGCATACATTGTCCAAACTAATAGCCTCCAAAAAAGCCAAAGCAAATGCACGAAGAGTTAGACTATAGAGCCAGAGAGATTCTTGGGTATCCTAGGTGTCAACAATTACATCCTCTACAGCAAGTAAATGAGTGTGGGGAAGAGTAAGGAAAGCAACTGGAATGTACAATAACCACTTACTTTCCATTTTGGAAAAAGATGGCAGAGTGATTAGCAATACAGAAGAAATTGCAAATACAGTACAAAGTCTGAGATCTGGATGTCCAGTATCCTGAATAATCAAAATCCAGACTTCAAAGCCACAAACAACCTTTCTTTTAAGATTTTTTTTTTTTTTTGTATGCTTTACAGATGCAAATTTGATTTTTTCCCCCTTAATAAAACATGTGGAGAGGGTTGATTCTTAATTTCACTTCGGCACTAAATAAAATACATCATTATTCAAGAAACAATCATTTTAGCATAAATTTGTATGATCACTAATTTGGCTTCGTTGATATGTATTTGTATGGCATATATCTCAAACCAAAATTATTCTACATAGAAACATCGTTGATTTTAATCGATATTCCTGATGCCAACCTGGTGAATCATTATTTATTATATTTTGCTTTCATCACCATATGTTTATCAGCACATGACAACTTCCTCTATATCATGCAGCGATCCCTAAGCAATTTTCTTTTATATTAGTAATTGAATAACAAAGTGTATGGAAACCTTTTATATTGACATAATGCTTCGCGATGATTACAGTTTTAAATTAAATGTACTAAATGTTGACAAGGAAAAATTTAACAAACATTTATTTCCGTATGTTAAAAATAGATTTTGTTAATGATACTCATAGACCAAAAGATTGCCTTTAGTGCTGTATGAATTTATTATTCACACGATTTAGGAAAGACAAAATTTTGGGAGTTTAGAGAAGCACGGAGCAGCAAACTAAGGGATGACAAATTTTTTAGAATTTAGGGAAAGCACTGGGACCCCAAATTTAGGGGCAGCAAAACTTTAGAACTTATGGAAACGCTTAGTAGCAGAATTTAGGACCCCCAGAAACTGCATCAGGCGGTAAGTTATCTAGCGCTTGCCCTTGATAAGCCTTAATATGTACCTTAATGTATGCCTTTAATATGTACGAATTTATTTATTCAGTACTCAGATAAGCATGTGCAAAAAATAGATATAAATGTGTAGGGTTCAACTCTTTAAACCTTAAGTTGTTACTCTGAACCCCACGGACAGTTAGCAAGCGAATAATCGCTTGTGTGAACAGAACACATAAGACTTGAGAAGGGTTTAAAACCCTTTATTATTCAATATATTTACAATCAGTTCCGACTTGGAACTTTTCAATAAAGCCGTCACTCGGACTTGAACTTGAATACTAATAATTTGAACTAAAATTAACTTAACTAAAGCTCTTAAGAAATATAGCCGAAGCTATCAGAATTTAACTAGTTGGCCGCCCCTAAGTATTAATTGAATCAGCGAAGCCTAGCAAGGTCCTAGATATGACCGAGCGTAGTAACAGCTAAGAGAGATGTGGCCAGAAGGCAAACACGCGCTAGTCAGGAAATCAGACTCTCTCTCTTGAAGTCGGTTAAGTCACGACTTAAATAGTACTCATTCTCATTTGCATTCTCTGCGTTTCTGAATTCACATTCTGGCAGGAAATTGTAAGCTGAAATTAGAATAAGATAGGAAAGATACAAAACTTATAATAACTGTTAGAAAACGTATAATAAACCTTACAAGTGTAATAAATAACTAAATTAATACAAATCAGGTTTAACTGCTTCACGATTGAAGCAAGACAAAATTTAATGGAAGAACTTGTCTTTCATCGCCAATCTCATGATACATAACCAATAATGTATACCAGATGTTATTAAGCTAGGCTTTAAATTATGCTTAACTGATTCCAAGGAATTTCAGTTAATATACCAGATTGCCCTGTTCCTTAACTTTCTGATTTGATCCAGCTTATTATTTTTTGCAGGCTGCTATAATTACAGCAATTTTTTTAAAACTAAAGTTTAAACTTTCGATTATGTCAAAAAGAGTTTCTAATTCTGGAGCTGCAAAACTATTTACAAAAGCATGTTTCGATGCCTTTAAACAAAAAGTGAATAAAGGTATATCCGTCTCAAAATAATGTGAGGAGTATGGCATTGGGAAGTCATCTGTATATGATATAAGAAAACAGAAAAGGGAATTTTTTGTGATTCTAACATCCCACTCGCAATGAATAACAGAAAAATTATTCATTTTGCTAGAAGTGACGGTCATGACAAAATAATGAATGAATGTGTCAGACACCATTGCAGCAAGGGCGTGCCATTGACAGAAACAGTGCTAATGCCTCAAGCCAAAATATTTCATGAAGAAATGACCTCGAAAACTGAGTGCACATATTTGACAGGTTTGTTAACCAAATTTAAAAATTACCATGGTATAATGCAATTAAAAATTTCAGGTGAAAAATCTTTAACTTATTCTGAAGCTGCTAAACTATTTGCAGATGAATTCATTGCACTCATTAATATTGAAAAGTTGTCTTGAGAAGAAATTTATAGCGCTGATGAAACTGGTCTTTTCTGGCAATGTGTACCACAAAATGCCTGGGCAACCTCTACAGAAAAGGCTCCAACTGGTTTTAAAAATTCCAAAGCAAAACTAACAATGTTAGCATGCGCAAATGTTGTAGGAGTGCACAAGTATTAACTTCTTGTAATCAGAAAAAATACTTGAGTTCGAGCATTTAAAGAAGTAAAGATTTCCACATTATATATCGTGAAAATAAAAGAGCATGGATGACACAATCATTAATGAATGATTGGTTTGAAAATCATTTCATACCCGATGCTCTGCAACATTTGAATCCATTTCTTTTACCTGAGGACACAAAAATTGTCCTGATTGTAGACTACTGTTCAGCTCATACTTCACTTAAAGTTTTAATGAAAGATAAAGTATCTGTATTATTCTTTCCTCCAAATTTCCGTCATTCAACCTATGAATATCGTAAAAGTGCAAGCGCTGAAATGCAAATATAAAATAGCATGTTTAAAATCCATGTTAAATTTCTTGAATAATGGCAAGACTTTTCAAGAATTTTTGAAATATTTTAACATAAAATCTGCTGTGTGGAGCATCACAAGATTGTGGAAGGCTGTGTCTTCAGATACTTTAAAAAATGCTTGGCATGATTTATTGCCAGCTACCATATTTCATAGTGAGGACGATGAAGATAATATCTGCGAATTTGAAGGTTTTCAGATATCGGAAGCCAAAGGTGAAATTTTCCAATTAATGCATTTTGTAAAGAAGTGGAGAAGCGGTAATAAATGAAGATGATGTAACAGAAGTTTTTTCATTGCAATGACAATGCCCCAATCATCAATTAATTAACGGACTGCGAAATCTGTAGTGTGGTTCTAGATGCAGAAAATACCACTATAGTGATAACTGAACAAGAAATTATGTCTGTCTATAAAATTAAAGAAAGTATTAGCACAAAAATTGAAGCAACTTAGCAACTTGCATTAAAAGAAATGCTTAATAATTTTGACACACTTTAGATCGTGAATGCTTCATCATTTCATGAATCACGATTTTATAGTTTTAATTTCCATATGCCATCGAACCAGATTTAAACTGTGATCTAATATCCGGAATCGCCAAAGCCCCAACAAATCCGGATCTCAAACTTTGTACTGTACAACTGGTGAGAATTTTGCTGCAGTCTCTGGTAGCTGCAGTTGAGCTCTCATGAAGACACATAGATTTAGTCCAGGTCCTGATGCAATTACATATGACATGATAAAGCATCTTTTCTATAAATCATTGGCTCTCAGCGGGGGCGGTACCACCCCCCAGGGAGCAGTGGAAGGATGCTGAGGGATGATAAACTTGGTTTGGGCGGCAGGGAGTGGTGAGCATGTTTAGGGCAGTAGGGGACAATGAGTATGTTTTGGCACTTGAACTTAATTTAAAAACTCCAAACCAAAAATTTATTAAATTGAGTATCCAATTTACATTATTTGTACCAGCTATAAAATGAACTTATGCGAATGCTCCCCTCATGCAATTGTAAGAATGGTGAGATGAATCTGCAAAAAATTCATCCTGATAAACAAAGTAAAGATTTCTCATTTTTCCTGAACATTAGAGCCAAGTTTCTGAAAGCACCATCTGTCTCAGGGTTACTAGCAACCTCATCAAAAAAGTGTGATGATGGTTTGAGAGCCTCTTACAATATATCAAAATTAATTGTTAAATTGAGGAAAGCTCATACGATGGGTGAAGAGTTGATACAAAAAAGAGAAGTCGACTCCAAGTCATGGAAAGAGGGGACTTGTGCCTTCATCTCTCTAAAAATATTGAACCAAACGTTAAAAAACTGGCTCTGAACCATTAAGTACAGACATCACACTGATCATACTTGATTGTTTCATTAATATTACTCTTTTAATGTATATTTTTGCTGTTCTTTTTTAATTAATTAATTAATTAAGAGTAAAGAAATTTTAAACATAAAACATCGCTTCATCAATTTTTTCTGCCATTAGTCATTTCAGTTTTAGCAAAAGAATGTACAAAACCGAACAAAACTATCAAGTTAAATAAAAAACATTTGGTGTGTAAGTCTACTGAAAAAAAATTACTTAGAATTTTTGCCTTTTATAATTCAGAAACCTCCCTTTCCCATACCTAAATTACAGGATTTTCACAAAGGGGGTGGTGAAAAACTTTTCCCTTCTTAAGGGGATGGCAGCTTTGAAAAGGTTGAGAATCACTGTTATAAATCATCGAATGTCCTTTTTACTCTGTTCAATAGAATGTGGAAAGAGAACATCATCCCCAGTACATGGAACAAAGCTATCATTATACCTATTGCTATGCCAGGTAAAGACCCAAGAAATTCCTCAAATTACCGGCCAGTCACCAAGTTGCATTTGCAAATTATTTGAGAAAATGGTAAATTACTGCCTTATCTACTTTCTGAAGCAAAGCAGTATAATCTCTGCCTATCACAGTAGTTTCCGAAAGAGCAGGTCATCAGTAGACAATATGCTTCATTTAGAAACAGCTATTCACCAAGCCTTTGTAAAAAGAAACCACTTGGTTTCAATATTCTTAGACATGGAGAAGGCATATGACAGGATGTGGAGATATGGTATTCTCCGTGATCTCCATGATTGTGGCTTGCATAGTAACATACCAGTTTTCACCTGTAATTTTTTTAAAGCTAGGGCTTCATCATATTTTCTCATCATATATTATTTTATATTCAAAGTTCGTCATATATTAGTAGACTGCCTGTTTTAAGGAACTTTGTTTTAGATATTTTAATACCTATGACGTACCTCTTCACCATTTGATCGGAAAAAAGGTGAATGGTAACCTGTTTTCATATCTAAAAGAGATTGGATTTTATCATTTAATTTGATTTACTTTGTAAATTTTATAAATGTTCCAAGTATTTTAGTGTGTGATTTGTACCTTGTTTGTTTCTAGTCTTCATGCTTCCATTTATGTTTCATGTTTCAGTCATTCTGTTGATTAGTCATCTTGTCATCTTCATGAACATATTTTTAATGCTGGTTTTACCTTTCGCTTGGATACACTGATAACTCACACCGTTCATCTGGTGCATTATAAATTTTTAATTTAAGGCTATGCACCATTAAACTTACAAACTCAACTGAACTCATCGTGTTTGGAATTTGATATTTTTCTTTTATTTATTAATTCTTTCACTAATGATACAAAAATATTGAAGCTAATTGTTAATGGTGCATTTTGAGAATTATTCTTAGAACAATTAAAATATATCATGCTGAGAAATATATATTTTAAATAGTGTTAGAAGACAAAACAAATATTGTTCGGAGAACAACCTTGGTTGCGCCAACTTGGCTTCTTTAAGGGTATGGGCGACATTTCATTATGCCAACAGAAGTAAATATTACAGAATAAATACTACAATAATAAATACTACAGTAATAAATGCTAATAATAAATACTACAGATAATCCCTTAGCAAGGGAAAAGTATTACAGCTGTCTACCAAGAGGAAGTACGTCATCGAATGACAACCATTGCCTGCCATACCACAATAAGCTGTTTCTCCCTTTTTGGCGTTAAGACTGTTCTCTGAACAATATCCGACAAAACGTATAAAATATATGGGATTTGCATACATAGGTTTTGAATTTTGATTTTACTTGGATGGAAAGAAAAATCAGTACTTTCTTACTACCTGCTCCCCCCCCCTCCACTGAAAAACCACAAACTCATTGCTGAATTTGGAGAACATCTGTGAACTCATCGACTAGTTTTTTTTTGTCAAGCTAATGTGTCAAAGGCAAGAGCCATTTTCAAAATGGTGGTGCATTAAGAATTTCATAAAAGAGTCATCAATCACTAAAACTCAAAATATAAGAAAAGTCAGTAATAAAATATCTTTTTTTAGAAATCCTTCTGAAGAGGATTCCGGAACTCATTAATGACTAATTTTTCACCAAAGGCAACAGCCAATTTTAAAATAACATTAAGAATTCCATAAAAGAGTAATCAATCAATAAAATTTAAAAAAGCAAGAGCCACCCAGATGGAATAGTGATTAGTGACATTGACCTCTGTACCGAAGAGCCTGGGTTCAAATCCTGACTTAGATGCTTAAGAAGACTTAGATGTTTGTAAAGGCATAGTGTCTGGATGACATGGAGGCTCTCATAATGTACACCGAATCTGGAAGGCCTCTGGAATGGTTTGATGGCAGGGGGAGAGGGGTTATATACCCTTGGATCTGTCCACTGAGGTTCTGTTCTTCAAAATTGGAGGCAGAACTGTACAAAGTCTTACTGTCACCTACGTGATGCTCAAGGTTCATGCTGACGACAAATGCAGTTTTGTACTCATTGTCCTGATAAAATTCATAGGCTTGTTCTGATCAGATCAAACAAGTTAAAATAGAAACAACAAAAAAGCAAGAAATATCAGTAATAACATGCTTACCTTTTGTATAAAAACCTTCTGAGGTGGTTTTTTTTTTTTGTGTGTGTGTGTGTTGTTGTTCTTCTTCTTCTCATCTACATTGCAATCTGTTTTCACTTTAAAAAAATCAGAAAATTGCACAAGCTTTCTCCAAATGACTTTTGCCTTCTGCACCAATCAAAACAGAAATGTTCTTCGTGCACACTTGGGTTGCTACAGAAATTCTTTGGCAGCATCATAGTTCGCCACATAGCTGTTCTACCATGAATACTTTTTTGTGACTTTTTGGCAATGCTGCAATTGATTATAAAGTACCAAAAGATTTTAGAATTTGATTGGCAATGTTGCAATTGATTATAAAGTATTTTTTATGTAATGAGCTCTGTGTAGCATTCTCAGATTTTAAAATTTTATTTTTAGTGTTTTCTAATAGATATTTAAGCATAAATTAAATTTTAGGTACAATAGACTGCAAATGATTAGAGATATAAGATGGGGCTTTGGAGCAGTTTTGCCACCTGATGTTCGTTCTTGCCTATCAGAAGCAGAGGTAAACTTAAATTACCAGAAAAATTATTTTTATAGAAAACTTCTCATTTAGTCTTACATTATAATTCTATATAACATACTTATTTTTTAATAAAAAGTTAATTTTTGTCATAGAAGTATTTTAAAAATTTATAAAAAGAGGTTAAAAAGCTACATAAAGAACTTCCTTGTTTACTTTATTAAAGGCTAATTTTTTATTTCAGAATTGAGAATGTGCCATATACATAAATTCTATAAACCTACCATTAATTTTACACACACACATATATATATATATATATATGGAATTAAGGAAGTGTTTGTGTTGTTTTGAATAACTTTTAAAATTAATAAAACAGTAATAGCTACATTTCTCAAATTATTTACGAAGATTTTGCATATATACTATAATATCTGATTTCATTGCAGCACAAATCTTGTGTTAATACTTTCCATTGTTTTTAGTTAAGCTTCAAGTAATATATTTGTAACAGCCCTCAGAATGCATACATAATTGTTTGTCTTTTGTAGAAATGTAAAACTTCATGTAGAGCATGTTAAAAATGAATATTATATGCAAGTGAAGGAAATTAAAACTTCTTCAAATAATAAAATGCTGATTAGCTAATAGAATTTCATGCAACTCCTAAAATTGTGAATATTTTTATGGACTCTCTTTAGTTGTAGGATATATTATATCTCTAAAATGTCCTCATTTAAAAACATTATGTGCGTTGATCTTGTTGGCTAAAAAACAGGTACTTTTATAGCAGCTACCATTTAGTGTCTTCTCTGTTCAGGCATACTTCTTGAGCGTCAGATGTCACTAGTTTCGTTTGGTTTCTTTCCTGGATTGTTTTCATAGCCATCACTTGGCCAACCATGTTTTTCATCTAATCAGTGTTCCTTCCTTCTACTTGAAATTTATTTTACAACTTAAGATTTGCAAAGTAATGAACAAGTGACTATCCTGTATCTTCAAGAAACATATTCTTCTCAAAGAAAAACTCTGCAATTCTTACAAAGAAATGTGTTTGAATAGCCACCTCATAAAGTTAAATGTGACCATAAGCCAAAATGGCTCCTTCGCCTCAGTTCCTGATGGAAATAAAAGGTGTCCAAACACAAACATGGTTTGTTATATCAGGCAGTTCTCTTGTTACAGCTGTTTCATTTACATGTAATGTCAGAACTTAACATCTATTTCATTTTATAAACCAAAACTTTCTTCAAATGAATCACATCACAATAGCTGGAATAATTATATAAGAGAAGTATGTACCAAATCTTTTGATTTAATGTGAAAATCAATGGACATATAATGTCAGGACCTGTTATATGTAAATCATTTATATATAATGTCAGGACTTAATATCTATTTCATTTTATAAACCAAAACTTTCTTCAAATGAATCACATCACAATAGCTGGAATAATTATATGAGAGAAGTATGTACCAGTTCCTTTGATTTAATGTAACAATTGATGGAAGCTATGAAATTCTTAAAAGCTTATTGACAAAAAAGGAAAAAAACAGTAGGGAAAAAAAAAAAGGAAAAAAACTGTGTTCTTCCACCCCATAATGGCAGAGTTGCCAACTCTCCATTTCTTCTGACTTTCTCTTATTCTTTAAATTTCTCAGGATTTTATGGAACTTGGCTTAATATTTCGTTACTTGCCCCCAAAAAGTGATTTTTGGCGTCTGAAAGCTGTTGTTTTTCTCTAAATGAATATAAAAAAAATCGTTTCATCACTGAGATATAGCATTTCTGCTTTGTGTATGAGAATCCAAAGCATGTGTCTGAAAATGTCATGTTTCAGTTCTCCAATGAGAATCAAGCACCACTGCGGGTCATCTGGCATATATTAACCAAATGAGCACAAAGCAAGATCAAGGTTGTTTATTTTGTTCATCTCTGTTTCAAATGCTTCCCAGAAAAATTTTAAGAAACTGCTATCTTTTGTCTTTTTTATCTCTACAAAAAATGTAAAATTCTCAAGTATTTTTCAAAAATTGCACATAGATGACTTAAATGTTATAATTTCATCAAGGAATGTAATACTGGAATGTGTATTGTTTGTTATTGCAATTTTTCATTTCCAACGGTGGAAAGGCTGATGTTCTTAAATATGTGTGTACACAAAGACAATGTCAGTTGTACTGAAAAAAAAAGTAAATTTTTCTGTGGAAACAAAGGACCAAAATATTTTTAATGTGGAATGCCTGTTTTCTGCCTTTTTACTGGAGCACAACTTGCCACTGCATCAGATCATGCTAAAGTACTTTTTAGAAAAATGTTTTCCGGCAGTAAAATTACTTAGGAATACTCAAGTGCAAGGACAGAATTAGCTGAAATTGTAAAAGAAATGGGTTCAAGAAATTGGTATGAAAAATAAGTCTGCAGTTATTTGTTAGTTCAGTTGATTGCATTAAAACAGTTCCATTCTGCCTCTCTAAGGATGGAAGCAATAATACCGATGAAAAACTGTTTTCAACTGTTGTTTTTTTTTTTTTTTTTAATCTGTCTAAGTCCTAAAGTCTTCAAAAATTGATTGTAGTTTACTTTTTGTCCCCACTTTAGAATAGATTCGAAAGGGCTTTAGCACAGCTAATTATGAAAACTTTTAGAAAAAAGTGCAATTCTTCAGGATAATTGGTTAGCACTTAGTGCCATACCAAGAATGCACCAAGAATCTTAGACTTGAGATTGATGTTGCAGGCATCTTAAAAAAATGAAATTCATATTTGCAAATTATGAAATGAAACTCTTAAATGTGTCAGTGAAAATGGGTCAGCTACTTTGCCAATAAGTGTTGGTGAACACTTTGTTGATATTTATTATTATCCTGGAAAGATTGTTAAAAGGAAGGAAAAACTGCAACATTCTCAACAGCTGCCTAATACTGAAATAAAGAAAAATCTGAAATATGTATGTACATGCTGGTCGTCTTTAGAGAAATGTTTAGCTAGAATTGTCGACCAATTCTTATATTTTTTAAGGTTGAAGTAAATGCTTTAAGATAAAAGGCTCTGTTGAAAGTTATGAAATACCTTAAGTAAATGGAGATGCAGTTATTGCTCCCACTGTTAAAAATGTGTGAGAAAAATTAAGTAATTTCTGCACCTGCAAGCAATTTAATTGGCAGTTCTTAAAATAATGCCACAAAATATAAGCATAAAGCTCTCCCAAACTAAAATTTAAAAAAATTATAATAGTAATAAAAACTTGATAAGGAACACATTTTCCAGTTACTGCAAATTATCTTGCGAAGAACGAATATTTATGTTTTTATCTTTGGACCTAACAAAGCTTTTTGTTTCTTTGTACACTCTATTTTGCCATCATTTGATGTTCTTAACACAATTCCACAGTGCAGAATTACATTAATTCATGTTTTGTAGTCAATGATTGGTGACTTGGTTAAAGTATTTAATGATTAGGAAAAGTGATTTGACTGTTTTTCTCTTATTAGAAGGTACAAGTAATAAAACTGCTTTTTTTTACTTGTAAGTATTTTTGCATTATTTGCTTTTAAGAAATAATTAACTGAACTTAAGAACTTATTAATTAGTTGCCATTTAAAATTAATTCATTACAAAAAAATATTTTCTTCCTACATATTTTTATTATTTGAAAAATCTTTTTGTCATTGAGAAAATTCTCCTGATTTTTGAGTTTGATTGATTGGCAAGTATGTAATGGGTTTTGGAGGGATTTTGTTGTGAAATTAGAGAATTATTTCCCTGTTGGTGTTGCCGATGGCTTTAGTATTGTGTTAAAAGTGAAGAAATAAGTTTTTTCATGCATAAAAATTATTTTATTTTTCATAAGTTTTCATCTTACGGATCATTAAGCTGTGGCTATATCAGTGGCTATGAAAGTCAACAGTAATGCAAAATTTGTGTTCTGGCTTTATTGCATTTTTTACTTAGTTTCTTATTGCTAACTATTTACTGAATTGACTTTCTATTTAATATGTTAATTTTTAATAGCTTCAATTATAATTCTTTGAATATGCTAAAGCACCTGAGAGCTATCTGCCTAAAAGGAGAGATCATTTGTTCTTTTTAAGGGAAGACTCATATACAGATGGAGGAAAACTACAAATCCCAAACATGCAGCCAGTTTATTTCCCTAAGTTTTAACCCAGGATGCACTACCAATATTCTATTCAGCAGTCTTCAACCCAGCTACTGATGGAGCCTTTCTTTAATTTAATTATTGCTGACATAATCAATATGGTACATTCTGATTATTCACATTACCAAAATGTTGCAAATTTGTTGTTGATTTAGAAGAACATTCATAAACTTGCTTGCAACTAATTTTTTAGCAAAGGCAAGAGCCATTTTTAAAATAGGAGTGCATACGAATTCCAAAAAAGTGTGATTAATCAGTATGTTTAATAAAGCACGAAACATCAGTTATAAAATACTAACCTTTTTCCGGAAATCCTTCTGAAATTTTTTTGAGCTCTTGTTCTTCCCGTCTGCAGAACAATATATTTTTCCTTAAAAAAAGTCAAAGAATTGCACAAACTTGGCATCTACTGCACACCAGGTAAAACAGACATGTGGTACAGGTATGCCTGATTTGCAATATGAATACTTTTGGGTGATTTTATGGGTTGTCACATAACTACTTGTATTTCTATAGCATTTTGCATTTTCACCTGAATATTTTTTCGAGACTTTTCAGTGGGAGTTCAAATAATCAGAAAGTACCAACAAAACTTTCTTTGTTGCTTGCAAAGTTTACATTCTTTTGCATTGAATTCAGAATATTACCTAGTGTCCTGTGATAGAGACAATCTTCAATATTTTTTTTTAATTTAATTATCACTCTGAGTTATTACCTTAATGTGCTTTATGTAAGTTTGCAGTTAGTTATATTTTTTATGTTTAGTGTCAGTATATTATTTTGTAAATGTAGAAATATATGTTCTATTAAAAATTATTTTAAAAGTTCATGACTCTAAGCAGTGATTATTTATATAAGATAGTTTTGAAATGACACAAGCAGTGAAACCTTTTCAAAACAATGAAAAAAATGTATTAACCGTTAGAGGACTGAGGTCTCCCACCTGCCTGTCTATGTTGTCCTGTTTAATTTTTATATATTTTCATCCTTTTTTTCCAATTTCAAGTGACAATGGATTTTGTAGAAATTCACATAATTTCTTTCATAAATTGTATATGAGATAAAACTTTCTCTTGATTTGTAGCTCAGTAATTTCTTAAAAGCATACAGCTTTACCCTGCAATATATTTTTTTTTTTTTTTTTTTTTTGCAGGTAAATTGGTTTACTTCTTACAATCGTACAGTGGCTAATTATATGACAAGTATTGGAGGTGTAGGCATAGACTTATTTCTGCATTTGCAGCCACCAAAATCTTTATATATTCAGGTATAATTTGTTTTGTCATTTTGCTAAATTTATTTTACTATTTTTAATTTGTGCTTTAATTCTATAAAAATCACTTCTAGTTCACATATTTTATTTTGTTTTATCCAAAATTAATAAATTTATTTTGCATATTTATTTAAAGTATTTATAATGTTCCCATAAATCCAAAACTAAAGTTTCAAAAATAAAAAATATTTGATGGAATATTCATATCTTCTGCTTGGTATTTTTACATTATAAGGTGTAATTTTCATGACATGTGAATGATATATTTATATTGCTTTAGAAATTTTTTAATTTTCCTAATCTATATTTGAAAGTATATTACAATATTTAAAATGGTAAGTTAAGGTACAAAATTCATATGGCATTAAAAATTTAATACCACACAATAAGAATGCATTGTATCCTTTATTATATTCTTTGTTATCAATTAACTTTATAAAATTAGTAAAATAATTTTGTCACATATCTTATGATACAGGCTATCATGTGTTACACAAACTGAATGCACTTATCATTCATACTTATTAATCAGAGAGATATCTGATTTTTAATTGTCTATATTTTGTCTCTTTAAATTCCTTGCAAATTTTTATCACTTAAACAGAAATAAATATACTGTATATAAATAAAAAGAAATATATATAAAATACTTTTTTTCAGACAGAAAAATCACTATCTATAGGCTTGCCAGATTTCTGAAATCTTCCACTAGGACACCAGAATGCCCCCCCCAGCATCATGGGTATTCAAGGGTGCACACCCTTTGTGGGTTTTTAGAGGGTAGCTTATTCTCAATGCTATGAATAAATGGTTACTGATTAGGAACTTAAACCAGAGGTAATAATAAATGACACAAGTATATAAATTTAAACATTTTATTTCGTACATGTTAATATTTATAAGTTACTTAAGTAAGGAGAAACACTTTGAATGAGAAATAAAAATTTGAAAAATATTAACATGTACTTTTCATTGGCTAGGACTTTTTTTTAGAAAGTCTTTTTTTGGTTTTAGTCTTGTTGTAAAAATCTTTACAAGCTAATCCGATATTAATTGTACATGTCATCAAGCTTTTAACTGTAGATTCTTTCATCAAACCCTATTATCAGACCATTTGTTGTTCATCAAAGAAAATGCTCTCTCAACTGGTGCTGATGTCCCAGGTAAGCAGAAGGCATACTTGACAATCTTGATCAGATTGGGGGCTGTTATATGATTCTCCTTGAAGTGACCAAACAGCCTGAGCCATTTTTCTTCACTTGAAATAATCTCATCTCTGGTAGTCTCTTCTTGCTTCCACTGTTCCCAATTTGACTGCAAATAATCCTTAGCAAGCAGAACTTCATCAAACAGCTCATCATTGTTTATTTTCATATCAAGTACATCAAAAAGACTGCTATTAAAATATTCAGCAGAAGTTTAGGCATTTTCTCAATTAACAGCATTTGTTTTGATGAGATTGTACAATGAAAACTGTTCAGCATTTCCAAAACTATTCTCCCAGAGGTTCAAGTATGCAATGCATCTTTCATAAAAGCCATCAAATTCTTCTTTCACACTGTTATGGACTTGCATATTTAGATTCCTGTAGATGTTTTTTGTGCCCATAGGGATAAAGTTTGTTCTTTGTGCCCATAGAAATAAAGTTTGAAGCCTTTCTTTCTGTCAGGTTTCTTTTGAGAGCTTTATGAGCTTCAGCAACTTCAAAAGCTGTAGTGTCATCTTTTTCCACCACCAGGATGGCCTTGTTAAACAGTGCAAGCTGTCCATAGACAAACCACAAGTACAGTTCGCCCATTAAATCAGTAAACAAGTTTTTTATTGTTGATGGACACATTTCTTGGTCTAAAGAAAATGCTTTCAGACCTTCAAAAATCTGTAAAATTCTTTCCAGCACTGGCATCATTGATAGAAACCAGTTGTTCCTGTGTTGAATGAGTTAGCATACTGTATCTCGGCATATTCACAAAATTCTTGTAGTTTAGTTACATGGACTGTATGGAAGTATTTACAAATCTTCTGCAGTAAGGCCTCAATATCGATTGGAAGACTATCTACTGCAGTTTGCACACAGTTGTGAACAATGTGTGCTTCACATCCGATTCCATTGATTTCCCACCCTAGGCTATTCTTGAGTCAATGGAAGTCATTGTTTTTCCCTCCTCTTTTCACACCACCAAAGTTAGTGTTGCAGTTATCTCCACAAAAGCCAACTACTTTGTTGGTCAAATCGTTTTGCAACAGGACAGAGCATAAGTGATTTGTACGAATTTTAGATGTTTGACCCGCCACAGATTTGAAATCTAACAGCTTTACTAGCAGACTTGAATTAGGATTAAAGTAGTGCACAACAATTGGCACAAGTTTTATATTCTTTCTCTTTGATGCATCCATACTTACAAATACGTAGTTTGACTTAATCAAGTTTTCTTTAAGCTCTTCTTGAGCTAAAGGAGCTATGACATTTAAAACTATTGCCTGACACTTAATTTTTCCGAATGAGAATTTAGGTTAAAAAAAAACTTAGAAATTAGTTTTGATGAACAAGAATTCGAATTGTAACTTAGGCTATGGTTTGTTGTGCGGTAAGCAAAGATCGCCTCCTTCGCTGCTAAGTTTTTGTCATTAGAACTTGCAGTCATAAAAAAACTGGTCAGTTTTGATGAGCTAACAGCATATGCTAAACTCTTTTTGTGTTTACTCGACTGCAAATGATCTTTTATATTGGATCGACCACCGTGAGCAACCAAAAACTCAGAATTACAATGTGAACATGTAACTCTGTCATCTTGATCTTGATCACCATCATCAGTACATACGTTCTTCAAAAGAAAAAGAATTAATTCTGTAAATCCTCAGTGAATTTACATGACTGTTTTGGCATTTTAACAGAGAACGCATAAACTTTAACATCAAACATAAGTAAAATAGCGCTGGCTCACTAACACAACAGGCACCGCCTGTTGGTGAGATAAAGACTGACTTATCTCACCTCTGCCACAAATGACTAGAGCCAAGGTGGATGAGTCTAATGTTATTGCACACAGGGGGGAAATGTAGCGAAATCTCTTCTGGTGCTAAAGCTACATCCTTTAGTGCCAAATATTGAACTCGCCCGGACAGCCTCTCGCATTGCGCATAGTCACGATTGGCAAGACAAGACGATGCAAAGGATGACAATATTATTTATTAGCAGATCATCACTTTTTACATGGCACAGAAATAAATGACAAAGTAATTAAATAATATTTTCACAGTTAATTATTTTTAGACTTTTTTGGTCATCTATAAAATCAAATTTAATTTTTACCGGAACATGAAATAAACTGGCCCGAAAACCGGGATTTTGTCTGAAAACCGAGACGTATGGCAAGCGTAACTATACATAAGATGCATTGAGAAGTGGGTGGGAAAATCTAAGTGAATATTTTATGCTTATTTTTTGCAATTAAGTAATTATATATTTATTGCATTAGGTGAGATGTTTATGTGATTATGGAGATTTTGAAACTAGTGATGGAAATACTGTAGTATTAACCAAAAATAGCACAGTAAGTTATTGCAAATTATTTTATATAACACATTTGCTCACTTATTGGGAAATAATAAAAATGTTATAATATTAAGCACTTGTTTTCAAAACTTTGTTTTTCCTTTTAGTATTACACCAGTCTTTATATAGTATTCATATTTGTCACATTTATCTTTAAATTATATAGTTGAATGTATTGAATACCTAATTTGAATTTCAAATTTCCTTACACCATATGCATAAATTTCTATCACTTGTTATTTAATTTTTATTGTTCTTCATTTATATTATTTTGCTTTTGTAATATTATGCAAAATTCCCCTAAACATTTCTTAACCCCTTAACTGCTGTGGAAAACGTACAAGATTCGCTCCCCAGTGCCACTGTTTTTTGTACAGGCACGTATGGTTATGCAATGTATTAGGGAGAAAATAAGTGCAGGTTTTGCTGTTTAAAACCTGTTTACTTTCATAAAATAAGGAATAAAAGAAAAAATGAAAATACAAAATTTAATGTTTAGAGTAAAAGTATAATAAAAAAGATTTCCAAAATTGGAGTTTCGATCAATTTATTTTTAAACCACTAAAGTCTAATATCAGATTTCAGTGTTATACTTTGTAAAATCAGTATACCAAAATGGAAAGTGTGGAGTTTTTCATATCAAGTCATACCCAGAGTCGAGCATCCTTCGAAAAATAGTCAAAGTCCTCTTCATCTAACATGATATCCTATTCTGAGATGTCCGATCCTGAAGATGATGGAAAGTAATCATCTATTTGACTGTCGTACATATTCATAAAAAAGCACCTACTACAAACAGTAAACGAAAATGGAAGACATGTAATAAAAAATACGTTTTACCAAGGTCATTGTTCTATTGCATTCCAAAGCTTTGTGAATAATTTTACTGGTAGCAGCGCAAAGCAAATGATAGCGTTTCGAAAGGGCGTATATACATGCCCCGGGCAGTTCACGCATCGGCTGAGCAAGGCATATATATATATGCCCGTGGCAGTTAAGGGGTTAATAAAATTACAGCAACTATTTTGATAACTTTTATTGTTGCATTTGTTTGTTTTTTTTCAGCACTTTCTTCAGAGAACTGATTGTGAAAAACTGATCCATCAAGGGATTCTAGAGCATATTACTGTATAAAAATGATACATCCAACACAATTTGTTATGTTTTCCTTTAATAACAATATTTAAGTGTCAGTTAAAATTATTTTATGAAAATTCAGAAAATACATGTTGTATGTTCTCTTTTAGTCATGTATATGGAAAAAAAAAAGAAGAGTGAAGTAGGTACACTGCAATAGTATTAGGGGAATACGTACTTTTCAAAACAACATAATTTCTTAGTTTTATCTATGATTTTTTAATCTTTGTTTATCCAAAGAAATGTAAAATATAATAAGAATATACTTTGTACTAATTCCCAATATGGATGAAATGCAATGCATGATCTTTAATTACAAATAAATATTCATTTTTCTTAAATATCAGGGTTTTTTGTATTTTCATAAATATATAGTATATATTTTTAATTCCTTCACATAATAATTGACAAAATAATAAAAATTATTGTTGTGATGAAATTTACAAACAAATTCTGTTTATATCCCCATTACATTTCTATATTTATTGCAAATAAAATTTCCATAGAAAAGTCTTTCATAAAAGAAATCCTCTTTTTGGACAAGTAACCTTAAATTCTAGGGAAAAAAATGAATAAATCTTTGCCCTCATTATGAAAAGTCAGTTTAGTAATTATCTTTTCTTCCTTTATTCAAAACTGTTCTCAGGCTTATCTTTTTCTCATCCCCTTCGTACATGAATAGATTATTCTATTTAAATAAATGATTGTGCTAACAAAGACAGCTCCTCTTTTTTTTTTATCTCCCCTCCTTGCTTTCAAATACATGTAAATTTATTTATACTTAGCTTATATATTTCAACTGGCTAAATATTTCATAAATAGAAATAAAATTTATTGTCAGTCAGATGTAAAAAGTTAGAAAAGTACAAAATAAAAAACTCATTTGTACAGTATTATTTTATTGTACATAGCGTACCGCTGATGTTTTAAAAATGTGCAAAAACATCATTGTCTCGTTTCATTCTCTTTGTGCTTTATTCCTTTTTCTTGAGCATCTTCATTTTTGGCTTCAAAACTAATATTTGGCAATGTATACATTACTTTTACCTCACATTTATATACAATATATAATGAATTAAATAATACACTAAAAATTTAAGTTTCATTTTCATCATCAAACTTTTAAGTAGGCTTTCAAATTCATAATTTTGATATAAAATTACATATAAAATATAAGCAAATCTTAACAATTTAATAAAATATACATGTAATAAAATTATTCTATCTATACATGTATTAATGCAATGACTTTTTTAAGAAAAATATATATTAATTCAGTAAATTGAATACAATTTCAAAATATTTCGAAATAAAACAGAAGGATTTATATGTATTATATGTAACAATTAATATAAATTCTAACTTGAAGTAAATTTCAATATCTGTACTCAGTCATGCTGCATTATGACAACCCTCTAAAGCTGGAGGATTATTAAATAGCTGTATTAAATGTTACTTTATTTTTTTTTCCTGTATAGGCTATGATTAAGTGTAAAGAGCAGTTAATATATTTATAGCATAAAACTTTTAATTCCTAATCCAATTAAGATTTTACTCATTACTCGTTTTCTATGATGTCTATAGAAAACGTCTGGATTACTTATAACTCTGATCCAGAATATGTAAAACTGAAATAACATTTTTGGAGAAGAAATTCAATTTAAAAAAAAAAATTAATATGTGTTGTAGTAGATATGCAGTGTGATTATTAAAAGATAATTGAAAGCTTCTTTCCTTTGATATTATTTTTTTACCATGTTTTGAACTTATCCTTCTAAAGTATCTCATCTAAGCTTGTGTATCAGAGCACAGACAAAAGTTTAATCCTTTTAGCAGCATGATTTTCAGAAACTTTTCCTGAAACAAAAAAGGGGAAAAAAATACTTTTTTTCAGTTAAAAAATGATTCATTTCTTCTGAAGGCCAGAAACAAATTTTAAGTATAATTACGACATCTAAATTTGCTTGCTTTCATAAGAAATGAATTAACAGTTTCTCAGAAAATAATTGATATATTATCCTATTAACACTTTCAAGAAGGTCGCCATAGCACAATTCTGGTTGATAAATGAATTAAAACTTTTAGGTAGCATATACAAATGATATATTACATATACAATGAATTTGAGATACAATATTTAAATTCCATAAAAATATTGTGTCCATAACATATATAAACAAGAATTTTAATTAAATAGTGACTAATAATGAATATTTTTGTCATAAATATAATAAAAATTAATTTTTCAAAAAAATTCCTGAAATATGATGTCAAACAAAACAATCTTCCTTCTTATAACTGTACATAGTTCAAGCTACTAGAATTAAAATAATAATAGTAATAAAAATTAAGCAGCATTTCAGCAGTCAAGAAATATGAAAGGCAAATAAATAAATAGCAAAAGTTTAGTTTTCATTTTTATATAGATTATTTTCATGATTGTAATCTTTGATTGTTCGTATATTTAGGATGTATAGTTAGATATGTATATACAACAGTAATTTAAAAAATATTATAGTAAGATAATCAGTATGAGCTATACATATTCTCTTTACACCAACCAATGTCAAAAACCTTTAAATGTAATGTTCTTAAAACAAAAATTTTGTACATTCATGGTTTTGGTTTGGTGCCAGTGATTATATAATAGCAAACAAATCATTTTCACATAAAAAAAGCTCGACACTTTTTAGATTACAATTTGTTATAACTTCTTACTTTGGCTCAGTGTTTTTCATCCACATAATCTAAAAAATGTAAATTTAGCTTGAAAATAAACATAATTACCCTCTATGATCACTATAGTATTATATATATTGTCAATAGAGTGAAAATTTAACAATTTGGTTTATCATGTTTCTGAAACAATTTTCAAACATATTAAATGTATATGAGTAATTAAAAGAATTATATCATAATATAAATATAATGTACATGCTACTAAAATATAGAGAATTAAAGTGATATTGAAAATTGGCTAAGGTTTCTACTATTTTTTTTTTAAGCTCGAGGTTTAGAAGTAGGTGTGACATTTTTGGTATCAAAAAGTTTGCGCACAAAGAAAACTTGAAGTGTAGAAGTCAAGAATATCACAGTGCATTGTGCTATGGACCATGATTGTATATAACTGTGGTTACTGTCCACAAGATACCAATCTTTTGACATCTGTCGACGGGAATGATCTTGATATTTTAACATTTCTCCAATTCGCCCATCAACAGTTTGAAGGGTAGCCTAAAAATTAGAAAAGAAGTAATTGGGTAATTTTAAAACATCCATTTATTTAATAATCAAATTTAAGAATAAAAACTAAATAGCTATAGCCTGGGAAAATATAAAATTCTTCAGTATGTTTTTCATACACTTGGCTTCATAACAAGTATCAGAATTAAAAATTAATTTATATCATGCAGAAGAAATTAAATCAGTGCAGATATACTGCTATACATTATTATAAATATTTCATCTTAAAATGCCTTACATTTTACCTAAAGCTTCACTCTTGTATTTATAAACTCATTTTAAAAAGACTTCAATTTTAACTTCTAGATATACATATATTTTCTATCTAAAAACTAACTATTGTCAGCTGAGCTTAATTTTTTAATTGGCAAAGCGTACAAAAGCTCTCTCTCTTTCTCTCTCTCTTAGGGGATGGATGCCTTCGTGGATTTTTAAGGGAGACTGGCTTGTATTTATGTTACACATGGGCAAAACTACAGACCTTGACTGCAGGTCAAGAGTGTTTCAGACTTATTCTGATTTGAAGCTAATAATGGCCAGAATACAAGTTGCTATTTAGTATGTTACATAAGTTTATGAAACTGATTTTTTTTTTAAATTGTGTGTTTTGATTTACAAAAATTCAATTTTTATATTCTCTGACTAGTAGCTTGTGGCCAAAGCAAAAATTATAGGTTATAGGTAAACCTGAAAACAAAATCTGATGATTTAAAATTATTCCATAATGTGCAAAATTTTCAGTTATGACTTCAAATTTTCAGTTTATGTGTGCTTAGTTTCACATTTCTAATGACTAAAAGAGTTTCTGATAACATTTTTAAAAAGAAATATGTGTGATTTGTAGAGATATTTCATATTTAAATGAAAAATAGAATAATACTTTTAAAATCTATAATTTTTAAGAAAATTTTATAAAAGCATCATTTTTAAAAAACAGAGAAAAAGTGACGGATGAATAAATGGGTCATGTGATAGAGTTTTTTATTAATATCTCAGTTGATTAAAGTCGTACAAAGATGATAATGTTCAAAATAGCTTTCCACGAATTTTTAGAATGCTGAGGTACCTCTCTCAAAGCTCAACTCCCAATTGTTCCAAGGGAGATGATGTTACAAGCAAACAGACAGGCGTGTACAGATTTTAACAGTATTAATTTTATCATAGAAATGAAACTTTAACTCAGAAGTTCTTATAATTTATTTTAAAATGGTGTCACTAATCATATTAATTGTTTGAAGAAAATTAGAATAACACCATTTATTTTTTTGAAGATATTAATTTAACACTTACCGTAAAATTAGCTACAGTAATATCCATGTCTTCTAATTCTTTAACATAATCTTCCCATTTGTCACGTTTAAATGAATTAACATACATGCTGACTAATTTAGAAGCAAATCGTGATAAAGAGTTGTCGATACATAAGTGGTAATAACCTATTAAAAAAATACAGAATATGCATCTATTAAAAAGTACAGATTACTGAATATAGCACATAATTATAGAATTATTTTCTTTGTTATTACTTGCATTTGGTATAATTTGTCCGTATAAAGTTATTTTCTAAATTTCTTTAAAATTTGTAGAACGGTTTTGTTACTAGGAATATTTTTAAACTTTTCTCCCTTTTTTACCTTATGTTATGGTACCGGGAAATTTATCACCCATCTGACTTGGTATGTAGCGTATTCGGAAACTAAGTACCGTTTCATTCTAGCGCCGTCGCAGCGCTGTGATAGGCATCCTGCGCATGCGCACTAGTCTTTCTTGTTCACTGACTTTCAATTGTCGCCATTTTAGTTGCTCTATGTTGTGTTTTCAGTTTGCTGTGCACATTCAAAATGTTTAAGACAATTAGTTCTCCCGCTGACTGTAAGATTCGTGCAGTGATTAAATTTTTGAACGCGAGAAATGTTAAACTGGCCGAAATTTATCGTCAAGTGACAGAAGTTTACGGTGAATACGTGATAAGTGATGGAATGGTGCGAAAGTGGGTAAGAATGTTTAATACAGGTCGAACAAATGTCAACGTCGAGGCTCGGAGTGGTCGGCCTTCTGTTGTCACCGATGATTTGGTAAGGAAAGCTGATGAAGCAATTCATGAGAACAGACGCTTCACAATGACAACTCTTTCAGAGGCATTTCCACAAATTTCACGTACTGATTTGTTTGAAATTGTGTCTGACTGCTTGAATTATCGCAAACTGTGTTCCCGATGGGTTCCAAAAATGCTCACTGATGTTCACAAAACAAAACGACTTGGTAGTGCCCTGACATTTCTCACGTGGTACAGTGATGAGGGAGAAAACTTTTTAAACCAAATTGTGACAGGTGATGAAACTTGGGTGTGTCATTTCACACCAGAATCGAAACAACAATCGATGGAGTGGAAACACACTCATTCTCCAAAAAAACAAAAGTTCAAAGTGACAATGTCATCACAAAAAATCATGTGCACTGTCTTCTGGGATACGAAAGGCGTTTTGCTTACTCAATTTCTTCCCAGAGGTGAAACCATTAATGCGGCACGATATTGTGAGACTTTAACAAAACTAAGGTGTGCCATTCAAAACAAACGAAGAGGAATGTTCAGTAAAGGAATTGTGTTGCTCCATGACAATGCTCGGCCCCATACTGCTGGTGTCACTCAATCGTTAATTCGACAGTTTCATTGGGAGCAGTTCGATCACCCGCCGTACAGCCCGGACTTGGCGCCGTTCGACTATCACTTGTTCCTGCACATGAAGTGCAAGCTTGGTGGCAAGCACTTTGGATCTGACGATGACACGAAAAATGCTGTGGAGTCATGGTTATCGAAACTGGCAGGAAGTTTCTTTGAGGATGGTCTACAAAAACTGGTTACCCGCTATGACAAGTGTTTGATCATTGGCGGAAACTATGTTGAAAAATAGTTTAAGACATGTATTTTCATGTAAAAATAAAATTGGATTTGAAAAAATTGTTTTACTATTTTTTTTTTTTTTTTTCAAAACAGTACTTAGTTTCCGAATACGCCTCGTAAATTGCTAGTTCTCGGGAATTATGCCATTCTACAAGACATAAAATCTTTTAATGTTTCATCTAAGCTGCCTGGCGAAATGCAAATTCTCAGTAATGTTGCATGATGTTAAGATTTTTAATCTATGTTTCAAATTAAAACAATACATTAGTTAACTAATTGAGCTAATTAAAAATCACATATGTACTTCTTAAAAATTTATATCTTTATCTTACTTTTTTAATAAAGTTTTCATTTCTAACTGACCTCATATATATTATATTTAACTGATAATTTATAACTATTTGAGCTGTTGATGTATATAAAATATGTTTCATACATTATATATTCACGGAGCCTCAGTATAGAATATTATCTTCTTATACACTTTTTTGTATGTACATCATCAATAATTTTTATACTGCTAATTATTCGATCAGTAATGTGCAATTGCAAAGAATAGATCAGGTTTCACTAGCACAACAGCAATGAAAGTCAGCTTCACTCATGACACCGTCTATTGGCAAGTATTGTCAACCATAACTCTATGAGCATTCTGAAACATCGATTTGTTCTCTCTCTAGAAAATGCACATGGCATCGCTAGACAAACCATCACATGGCAACAATGACTGAATTTGTTTACCATTGCTGTTAGTTTTAAATATTACAGATGTGTGGTATTTTTTCTTCTGTGATTAAAAATAAAATATAAAATTGTATTACTTGCAAGTATTTATTTCTAAGAATATTTAAAAGCATGAGACTGTCATATGCTGACCTGAAAGATAAATTCTAGAATGCAGAACTGCAAATATAAATTAAATTTACAAAAATAACATTGAAAACTTGCAGTGTGGGTATGGAAAACTTTTGAAATGGAAGACGGCATTCTGTAGTATATTCAAAACGAAATCTGAAAGAGAGCAGCATTAAATTCCAGTATTAAAAACACAAAAGAAAAACCAAAACAGAAGACACTCAAAAGTCTATTATCAGCAAAAGTATTGAAGTGGAAAGTTTCTAAAAGTATAATGGGCAAGAAAAGTCGGATCATTTGGAAATTAAAGCATGAAAAAATGTGTTGTGGTTGGATAGAGAAAGAAAGATTTAATTTTTATATAAGAAAACTGCAACTTGTAACAGCTTATTGTAAAGAATGAAGTCTAGACATAATAAATCTTTTTAATGTTTAACCCTTAAATAACCGAATCTTCGAAGATGCAATAAATTTATGGTTATTAGCTGATATGATATTTTAGAAAGTATGTAGTTTAATGGTTCGTCTAATTTGAACTATAAATGTAAAATGTTTACATTTTAAGTACTTGGCAGCTAGGTTTCAAATAGATAGAAGATTTTGTTTAAAAAATACAGGCTATGCATTAGGACTTTTAGTTTGTTTGAAATCCTTTCCTAAATGGTTTGTTTAGCATCCATTCCTAAGTGATTTGTTTAGCAGTTACTATCAAAATATTTCATAGGAAGAAGAAGAATATAAATTTGAAACTCAATATTAGGCAAAGATCAGCTAAAATATAGAAAAACTCTACGCATTACTAGAAGGACTCGCATTGAGATACTTTTTTCATGAAATAAAACTATTCTCCGATGTAAGCCAAAGATATGTCATTTGGAAAATTAAATAAAACAAATAAGTTACAGAATATAAAATAAAAAGGAAAATCTACGTCGAAAGAGGCGTTTTTTTAACGCTTTGTGTGTTACTTTTATTTATTATTTATTAAATATCATGTTCTTCACACTTAAACCACATAAAATTCAACAGCAATAACACAAAATATTTAATAACAGCATATCTTTAGAATTTCCAATACACAGTATCGCATGCTGGAGATAAAAATGTTTTCCCTACACAACGCTGCCATGTCTACAGTGTTGCCACTGCTTGCTTTGAAATCGTTGAGTTTGTTAATCAAAAATTTGTTCAAAGTTTTACAAAATTGGAAATAGGTAATAAAACAAATTCAAAATTCGGTCTTCCAAGTGCCCGTGTTCGGCTGGAGGACTATGTTATTCAAAATTTGATGGCTCTTAGGTACCACTGTTATTTCACAATGCGAAAAATATTCATGTATTCATACAGATTCTTCATTATTTAGTTTCTTTAAATATAATACATGACGATAATATTTGGTGTCAATAGTTTGAAAAGTGAAATGTCGCACAATGCCGTTTTGAGACTTTGGGTCTAATGCCCCTTTGGGCTAAAAAAAAGCCAATCTGACTATGAATGCATTTGAAAGAGGAATTCAACTTTCATATTTCTTTTTCTCATAAAGCACTTTGATGTAAAATTTATATTTTTTGATACTGAATGCATTCATTAATTTAAAAATTAAACTTTCAATTAATCTGAAGTCAAAATAATTCAGTGCATTTATTTTTAAATCTCAAATCTATTCTGTGAAATTTAACATACAGCAACAGAAAAATAAATGAGTTTTCAATAACATTTTACCTCCAGGATCAGCAGATTGCTCTTCATATTCAGCACTTGGTTTCCAGTAATAAGGCAAGACTAATTGACCAGATGGATGTCTCACTGCAAAGCCTGCCATACCATCACCACCTCGCATAACCTGCGCAAAAGCAAAAGTTGCACATTGCAGAATAATAAAAGAATATGGAATAAAAAAGCTGTATTTCACATTGCCCCCCCAAAAAAAATCGTGTTACAAATTAAGGGAAACTACCTCACAGTTAGTAATTATATATGATACAGAGAAATTGAATAAAAAGTTCTCAAAAAGTGAAAAAGGAGCTCATAACTTGAAATACTCCTTTTTTAATTAGAGTGCAATTTTAACATCCATAAATATACAGTAGTCACTGTCATGGTGCCTATAAACGACTAGGTGACAAAAACCATGAAACACTGGTATAACTTGGGTTCTGTTCCTAGTGATTTACGTTCTTCACAAGCGGGTTGTCATTTATATTAAAACCACGCGTTATTCTCATGGTTAATCACCAGAGCTAACTTAAAAAGTTATGAAATAGTCAAATTTCGGTACACCTGCCTAAATATGGCAACGCAGTTTTCTGTGAGATCTATAAATCTGTCACACAACAGAATTTTGGAACCCCAGTAATTCTCCGATATCATTTTGTTTAACAATGACGTTTTTAATTAAGTATTACTTCGATTGATCAGAATTATAAGCTAAAGACAAATATTAAAATGCATTCAGGAACAGATTCGAATAGGAGTTGCTAGCTGTGATTTCCGCAATAAAAACGTAAATTATCCAGAGGCTCGGGGCTTAATTTCTAAAATTAGAAGGGCTGGAGCCCTATAGATGGATGATGTCCAATTTTAGTCGTGGATTTTGAACCGAAATGGAAAATAGTGGATTTTTAGTCGAAAATTCTGCCCTTACTTAAGGAACACGTGCAAGTAACCCGACACGTATCAGCTGTTGCCTGACTAAACAACGCACAACTGCACATTTGGCGATAACTTGCTAAACTTGCCTTCTATAGAGCAGTCGAACAACGGAGAAATACAATTTATATGAATCTAACAATGTTCAAAGTTAATGAGGAAGATATGAAGTAAGTTTTGCTCTACTCTTTCAAGCATGAAATTACCCGATAATAGCGAAATAAAATTCACATAGATTTGAAATTGATTAACAATAAAATGTAATTTAAACTTAAATTGAAAACAAATAGCTTTCCCACAGGTTCACTTAAAACTGAGATACAGATATAACCTTGCATAGCCTAACGAATCGGTCCACTATTTAAAATCGGACTAACTATAAAACTAAATGCATACAAAAAAAGGATAATAGGTTACAAAGAATCTTTTTTTTTCCTTCCTGTTTTTCAATAAATAAAACGCAATTTATTAATTCAATATATGAATGAAATGTAAAATCTTGCTCCACAGTGTTCTTCTTCTTTTTAGTCCAAAGGGATTTAGTCCCGAAGGACTATTACTTTCGTTTTGCGATTTTGCGTTGATTCACTCTGAATGCCCGATTCACTTTTCAAATTGTTGCCACTAAATGTTATCGCTCTGCATTAAAGTTTAAAAAATGAAAAATCTGCATAAATGTATGCATGTTATTATTATTTTTTTTTTGACGTAGCTTTCTCTTCAAAAATCGTCTGCGTGCGTTGCACGGGAAAATAAAAAGGAATTCTAATTACAGTTCTAAATAAATAGCCAAATAAATGTGAAATTCGTAACAATATTCTCTAAAACTTTAACGAATTTTTCATTAACAAACTCAAAGATTTCAAAGCCAGCAATACCAACGTTGTACAGAAAAACATTTTTATCTCCAGCGCGTGAGAGCGTGTACCGAAATTTCTAAAGATATGCTCAATTTAAAATTATTTTGCGATATTGCTGTTGAACTGAATTTTATGGTTTAAGTGCGAAGAACATGGTATTTAACAAATAAAGGTAACACACAGAATGTTAAATAAACGTCCCTTTGGACGTAATTTAAAATCTGAAACATTTCAGTTTTTTTTTTTATGAACATTTCCTATTTTGTCTAAGACTTCAAATACATATAGTTATAAATATTATATAAATATACTATACCTAAAATAATACATTTTATGTTCATAAATTATATACTGAAAATAGAAATTTTAAGTATACCTTCCAGAATTTTAGCCGAATTTTTTCTTTTCAAGGAGCATCATAAGAAACCCGATTCTCTTCATGTATTCCACCTTCCTCGTGTATCAAAAAATTATTTTAGTATTCATTAGAATCAATTATTAAATCTTCCCTATCGCGTGATAATGAAATATCTAAAGCTTTACGACGATTTCTATTTACGGCTTGACATTGTGGAATTTCTGATTTGAAATCCAAATCTGCATCAAATAATCTGGAAAACGATTCTTCAAAATCTGCCAAATTCTTCGTAATATGTTTGTATGATATTCACTTAAAAATTTTTCTATTTCTGGTAGTGCAATGTCTGGAATACATGAACAATCTTGCCTTTATTTAGACGACGTTTTTCTTCTGTTATTACCATGATGTTATAAGGTATATTGGTAGAGTATATTTCCAACGTATATGTCTTTTATGCTACTTCGATAGTTAATGCCTATTCTAAAAGCAATTCCTCTAAGTCCAGAAACGAAATTTTTTTCATTTCATTTATTACTTTATTTCACGCGTTGTATGCATTTTGAAATTCTTATACGCACAATAATGTTATAAAAAATTACGTTATATTTTCGTTAAATTTTAATTATATTCTTCATAAATAAAACTACTGCTTATTACGAAGCGAGCCGCATGTGGCTCTCCAGTTTCCTGGAGCAAGTTTTTATGAATTATAAAATTTCCTACCATACTACAACAAATTATGATCCAAAGTTATCAGTGTTTTGCATTTTCAGTTTGTTTGTTTAACAGCTCTTATGGCAAAGCACTGTTTGCCCAAATGAATGATGCCTTAGTGGGAGATCTTTTAAGGGAATCTGGCTTCCATTCATGTTACACATGGAGAAAACTTTTATGCAACAAGCTAATTCGAGAGCTTCGCATTTTCTGAAAAGATGAAAATTTTAATAAACTGAAATCCAGTTTGGGAAGCATTGCTGTTGCAAAATGTGTAGAAAGATAAGTCGATCTTATCCCTCAGAAACATATTTTTATTAACTTTATTACTCAGTCTTTTGAGTAGTTTTCTCATTTCATTGGAATGCTTTGCATAATTAATTAAACGACTTTTTTTTTTTTTCCTGTGTGAGTGTGTATACTTACATTTCATATATAATTTTCTTTTCCCGAGATAAATTACTTCGAATCAGTCTTCCAAAGTTTAGTTTTAGATTTTTTTTTTCTTTTACTATTTGCAGTGGCAAACCTTTCATATCTTAAAGCCATTCATTAATGCTGATTGCAATTTTTGTGCCTAACGCTGAAATATCAAATATGAGATTGAGCTAAAAGGTCAGAATGCAGCCATTTGCCGTACATGTTAAGCTTGTTAATTCATTTGATTTTTAAATAACAATTAGAAGTCATAACACATATCAGTGAAATGATTTTCATACTTTCTGTTATGAAATTTAATTTAATTAAATAACCGTAAATTAAAATGAAAGTGCCGTCTTCCAAGGATAAAATATGAATGCTTTACCGTTTTTTTGAATAGTATGTCGAAGACAGAAATATCAGTCTAGCAGAATAAACTAATTACTTACTAAGGAAAGGAGTTATTGATAAATCTCCTCATTGTAGTTTTCCTTAACTTAATTTGTCTGGATTTTTTTTTAATCAGAATTACAAAGAAGAACAATTTTAGTCTTTCCAATTCAAATTTATTTCAGTACTTAGTTCCTAAACACGATCAAATCAAAATAAATTGTATTGTATGGTGAGGAATTTCCTTTAAAATATGATCGAACGGGGGGGAAAAGAAAAAAAGTTAAGTAGTCTGCTCTGCGGAAGTTAGTGCCATTAATTAGCATGCTAATTGTTAATTTGGCAAACGGTCGCCAAATTTGAGCCAGTTAAAGACATTGGACTTAAAAAAATAAATAAATAACGCCGGAATAAAGGGGCAAAGTTGCGAGGACTTGAGCGTTTATTTACTTGCAACCTGCTTCGTTTTCCCCTTCTGTGTGAGAAAAAGAAATTTCGGATCAAAATCCACTATTTTCCCCTCGCGACTCAAATTCCACTTACTAACTAGGACACCAAACCTATAGAAGACCGTAAGCAAAGAGGAACAAAAGTAAATAAATAAAATGACTATTAAAATCATTAATAATGCAAAAATTAAATAGTTAATTATTATCAAATTAATTAATTTTATCCATTATTATTTAATTAAATAAAAACTAATTAATTATTATTTATTTAAATAATTAAAGAT
>KK113102.1:151059-210148 GCA_000611955.2 Stegodyphus mimosarum | reverse complement strand
TTATTTTCCGGGGACATTTTTTCCGTTCCTTATTTTCCGGGTGACATTTTTTCCTACAACCCGAAAACCAGCCTCCAGACAGAAGGAGAGTCGGTATGTTGTGAGCAAAGGCTTTGACCTCCTCTAAAAAGACTGGCACCGTACTGAAGGCGAGGTGTTTTTCGTGGTGCTATCCTGAACTTCTTAATCAAAGAAATGATCGCGTCTTTTCAAAAATCATCATTGTTTTATAAGGTTGTAACGTTCTACTGTCTATCTATTGTGTAGAATCCGGAAAAATAGTGATCGCACCGAAGAAGGGTTAAAATTACCCTTTATTAAACTCTTTAAATTATTTACAGTGCGTCAACTTGACGCTAACATACTACGCCTCTGCTTGGGCGGTAACTGAAACAGTAGAATCAACACTCAAAATTGGAGATACTCACAAGTAGTAGAATTAAATTACAGGGTTCATACAATCCTGTATCCTACAGCGCGTAGATGAGTCTAGTGGCAGCAAGGTAATAGCTGTAAAGCCACGTCTAACCAGTAATAACTTTTAAGCCGAAGCTTGCGTACAACCACGCACAGAGATTTCTCAGACTGTCTCTAACTTTCTCTACTAGAACATCGATATTTAAACTTTTTCTTCCACGGTGGAATTTGCATTCCTTACGCATGCTACCAGGTTTAAACATTCTGGCACTGACCATTAGGGGAATGAAGGCTTATAGGAAAGTAACTTAAAATTAAACTTAACTGGTTATTTAAAATAAATATAAATCCCTACAAGGTATTTTTCCCTCTTACGAGCTTGCCTTCGTGATGTAACGGTTAGCACACTCGGCGCGTATTCGAGAGGTCCAGGTTCGAGTCCCGGCGAAGGCACTGTTCATTTCTTATGTCTCATGTTTTAAAATAACCCGATAGCTCTACAGTGGCGCCCAAACTAAAAAAAAAAAGGTGGTGGACAATGATTCTTCACCACCAAGATTTGGCAATTGGATCCCCTAATCCCCAGTTGCCCTTCAAAAGGAGGAGTATCTAAGGCATTTTATCCCTTTACGAGCATGCCGTCGTGATGTAACGGTTAGCACACTCGACCCGTATTCGAGAGGTCCAGGTTCGAGTACCGGAGATGGCACTGCTCATTTTTCATGTCTCCTTCTTTAAAATAACCTAATGACTCTACAGTTTAAATAACAATGATTTATACTTAGTAAATTTCTGCTTTGCTCCTGTGGTCACAAAGTGTGTCATATGATCTAAATTTGCAATATTTAAACTTAATAGTCAGAGAGTGTAGGCGTATTTTTTATAGAAAGAATGCGTGAAGTGAAACTTTTTGGAATAACGTACAGTTTGTATTGCAGCGGAAACGAATGAAACCATATTTTGATGGTTTTTTCGATGTCGCATTTTCAGCAAAGTATAAATGAAACAGACCCATTCCACAATAACCTTACTCGCCAAGTACCTCAGTTTGTAGTTTCTGAAGTTTCTCTTTCATGAAAACCAGTCTATAATTTCAAAAGTTTACACTTCAAACTATCTAATATTCTATGACGGCATCTCTATAAAAGAAATCAAAAGCATTTTCCCCGGGGCTTCCAAGAATTCCTAGATTAACGGTAGAAATATGTGTGCGTCCCAATAATTATTGCTAAGAAATTAGATAGGCAATGTTTCCTTTACTTGAAAAGATATTTCCTTTTCGACCTTTTCCATGAACCATTTTAGTAGAAATAGATTATGAGTTCTTAAAGTTCAAAATGAAAATAATTAAAATAATTATGATCCAGATTATCTCAGCGTAGTTAAATTTAATAAAATATAAATTAGTTTTTACTTATTTTGATTACCTTGCTGTTGTAATGCTTGTAGGGAATACTTTAATATTTTGTAAAACTTATATTAAGGTATTTTACATAAACATATTTCAAAATTCTTAATACGTTATCTTATCTTGATTAAAGTACGGATTTTTAAATTTCAACTGCATAAATGTGTCCTAAGGCATCCATTGTTTTAAAAATTTATGTATGTAGTTGTATTTTAAGTAAAATAGTGGGATTCTTAATCGAAAGTAATTCGTCATGAATGGCTGAACCCAATGGTTTTTTAGAAGCGTCATCACCGAAAACATTACCCAGGATATACGACTGTACGTATGTTGAATCACTAGGATATTTTGAAGCAAGAGTACATGAAAATGAGTAATGCCCTCGCCGGGATTCGAATCTGGACCTCTCGAGTATGCGTCGAGTATACTTCAATCGCACTACAAAGGCATGCGAAAAGAAGGGAGAAAACATCTTTCAAGCAAACTTGTACTACAGCCTTGAGAAAAGGGATATAACCGGCAAAATAACCATATTGGAGAATCGAATCGCCCAGCGTTCGGACTAGCAGTTAACCTCCGATAATTACTGTACTGTCTAGGTATTGTATTAACAATATTGATCTTTGATAAGCATATCAATATTTGTTCAAGAAATGAATAATATATGAGTATACATAAAACAATACTTTAGTACGTAAACATAATAGTACGCAAATGTACGTGAACGTAACAGTGAACTTGACAGTATGCAGTTTTCAACGAAAGAGTAAGAAAAAAATATGTTTCGAGGTATGACTATTAAAGAACGTATGGAAACGAAACTGCTTCAAGGGAGCGAGGGTGTCAAAATGTATTCATTGCAGAATCATTCATAACCAAGAGGAAAAATTAATTAATCACCCTTTTTTTGCTAATGTTTCCACGCTCGCCTTTATTTCTGATTCACGTCCACTCACTAAAATAAACTGGAGATGATGTTTGCCATTGAGAATATTGGATACATAGCCACTTGCCATATAGAATTTAATGTCAGAACAAGTGATTGATGGACTTAGGGATGGCAACATCAGATTAATTGTCTAGGGATATTGCTTAATATATTCACTAGGGGTGATTCTGAATAAACCTGAAAGATGAAAGATATCGCCCAAAATGGAGATGTTTCGAATAATGCCTGTAATAATTCTGTATATTATTTTTAGTTCATGTTTCGTAAGCCGACTTAATTCATTTCATATTTCTGCAATCACGTTTTAATGCACTTATCTACATTCAAATTAATTTTTTAGAGATGCAATTTTCAGAAGGCATGCTCATGTTCAAAATTAAGTCTTGAGCATTATCAAGGAGTAAACTAGTTTTATGGATTCTATGCCTTTAAAGTCTTCATGTGTTTGTTCATGGTATTACTAAGCATTTAGATGATATAAACACTGATTGTTTGATCCCAGGATTAAGAAATGTAAAAAATTTTTTTGTAAAATCAAAAAACTAAAATATTTTCAAAAAAGCTACGTTTCATTCAAGCGTCGATTTGAAATCATGATGATTATTTTAGATAATTATTAATTAAAAAGTGATGATTATTAAACTCTTATAATTTTATGAATGGGATAAATATACTACATAATAAAATTACATTTGAAGTCAGAGATTTTAAATTGAGGAGTTACACATACAGATCAGTAAGCACACACCTGGTCGAATGTACTATTAAAACGATTCGAATGGATTAAAATTCGATCCGATTCAAATTCTGACAAGCAGTCTATTTCAGAGGGTGCTCTCGTGATTTTCTTCACATATAATATAATACGAACCGATGTCTCTTTGTAAATCTTTTTGAAAAGTATCCCCCCTCTTATGTAGGTATCCTTCGTGTTCTTTGTCTTAATTCATTAACCTAACATAAACTAACCTATGGATTTTTAAAAACAAGAAAGCTCACCCTTCTGCATTGCATATTACTTAAATTATGTTTTATGCTGCGCTTGTAAGTGTAGTTATTTAGAAGTAGAATCATTAAAAAAGTTGCGTCGCTTAATGCGATAATACCGTAGAGAATGGGACAAACTAATTTTATTTCCATTATTCGCTTATTCAAAAATACACTAAGGGAGTGTCGTCATTTAAACTTCAATACAAAAGGAACTCGAACTGTACAGATTTAAAAATTATCGTGAGCAGGAGAAATACCTTTACTACACAATATGTCACACTTTGTTAAACAATAATTTCGAGAACAGAAAATACGATTAGGAAAAATGCTTAAAAATGCTTTCTAATGCATCCAAAGAAGCATTTTTCACTGTCTTAAAAGGTATAAAAATGATTTAAGAAATACAATCTCAGCTAGAAGATTAAACTGCGTGGCTCTCTATATATATGTCTGTGGAACAAAAATTATTGAATATGATCGATATTTCGAAAATATTGATGACTTTATTAGCAAGAAGTCAAAAAAAATATTATTAACCTTTTAAATAATTGCTATTTAATTTAATAATAAGTTATTTAAATTTTAAAATACTATATGAAGCATTTTAGCAATCTGATATTTTACTTTTCTTTCACAAAGAATATTTAATTTTCCATATAATGCTAATTTTTATGTATTTTAATTTTAATACCCAGAGGAATAATATAAGAATATTTTGAAATGAAAATAATAAATCACAATTTTATTCAAGTATAAATAATTTTGAATAGATACGTTCGTTTAGTTACTTGTTATTACACATTAAAAATAATAGCTGTTCAAGCATAAAGTTGCATAAATACTTTCTTACAGGCCCATAAATTCTATCTCTGGAGATCTCCAATTGGCTTAAACCGCCACTGTAATCGTAATTAAATTGGGTAATATCTCCAATTTCAAGAAAATGGATAAAATATGGAACTTATAATAATTTAAATACAGCGAATACTTTACCTGCTTTTTTGAAAGTTTTCCGAATAGCACAGAATTCAAAGTATCGTTGTTACAACTTGACTAAAAAATGCATAATGATAAAAAGTAGTTAAGTTCAGTAATTAAAATATGGATGCTATCAGTCTTCAAGTTTCTCGTTCTATAGTGGTTTCATTTAAGAAGCGAAAATCTGGTCTACAGATACGTAAAAGAACTATTATTTTAGTAACTATAATATTATTCTCTTTTTCTGAATATCTTGGTCTTACATGAATATTAACACACTCAACTTTATTTTTGACGTAATATTTTCCAATAGATATATAAATTAAGCTTCTGCCATTTGTAACTTTGGTTTCATTAATTTACGTATTCTAAAGAAGATACATGAATAACGCTGAAAACTTCACAATTTCCGAACACACTTTAATCGTTAATTGCTTTTAACGCCTCTGGCAATTAATCTTTTCTTATAATAGTTGTTGCTTTGTTTAAGTCAGAAAGTATTTAATTATTAGTACTTCTGCTATTATAAACTCAGAATTTTCATTTTCGCTGCGTATAAATATTGTATACAACAACCGAGCATGCATATTAAAATCATATCTGATTTAGGCAGTGCGGCATACAGCCGGTCCGTCAAATCACTGTAAAGGGCTGAACCATTTTTCAAATTATTGTAACCAAATATTATCACCCGTATTATTTGAAGAGGAATTAAATAAAGGTGAATGTTCTCGAATGCAGGTATGTTTCTCGCATTGTGAAAAAATGATGTTACCTAGAGCCATCGAATTTTGAATAACGTAATCCTCCACCCAAACATGGACACCTGAAAGCCCAAATTTTGAATTTAGAATTTGTTTTATTATCTATTTCACATTTGTAGAACTTTAACGAAATTTTGATTGACAAACTTAACGATTTCAAAGCTAGCAATGACAAAACTGTGCAGAAAAAAAAAAAAAAAAAAATCTTCAGTGCGCGAGACTGTTTATCGGAAATTCTAAAGATATGCTGTTTTGAAATACTTTGTAATAATGCTTTTGAATTGAATTTGATGTGGTTTAAGTGCGAAGAACACGAAATTTAATAAATAAAGGTAACACACAAACCTTTAAAAAACAGCCTTTGGGAGTAATATCAAATACTTCAGATTTCTTTTCTTTTCTTTTATTTATTTATTAGCCCAAAAGGGAGTTAGTCCGAATGGACTAATAGTCTAGAAACGGGATATAGTGGCGTATCACTCTTCATATTGTTTCCACAAAATAGCATGGCCCTGTATTTCTTTTTAAAAAATTAAATAGTGAAGAGTCTGCATGAATGTATGCATGTTTCTTGCACTGTGAAACCTAGGGCCATAAAATTTTGAATATTGCACTCCTCCACAGGAACATGTACTACTGGAAGCCCAACTTTTGAATTTCAAATCTTATATTTAATATTTCATAAAACTTTAATGAATTTTTAACAAATTCAACAATCTGAAAGCGAGCAGTGGCAACACCGTACGGATTAAAACGCTGCTATCTCTAGCACACGAGATTATCCATTGGGAATTCTGAAGTCATGCTGTTTTTAAATAGTCTGTGATTCTGCTATTCAACTGAATTTTATGTGGCGTAAGCGCAAAGAACATATTAGTTAATTAATAAATTTAACGCACAAAACATTAACAAAAAACATTTTGCAAGCCATCTTACTAAAAAAAAACTGAATGTTGATATTATGAACTGAGAAAAGACTGAAAAATAATAAAAAAATGTATGCCGACACTAAACTAACTAACAACGGGACTTCTAAACAGATGCTACTTTTAAAATTTTTGTAATTTTGCTGTTGAATTGTATATGACGTAAGTGCGAAGAAAATATGCTTTCCATCCAACCGAGATAATGGTTAGCGACACTGACTGCCATACCGAAGGGACCGGTTTCGAATTTCGGAGCAGCCATGGATGTTCGTAAATGTATAGTGTCTGTGCGGCATGGGGACACTCGAAATATGTGGCGAGCCGAGCGTCCTCTCGAGAGGTTTGTGGTAGAGATAAGCTGGGAGAACCTTGCTCACGTACTCTCCATCAAAACTGGGGGCGGAGCTGAGCAAGGTCGTACTGTCACCTCAATTGTGCTCAAGGCTCTTGCCAACGACAGGCGCAGTCTTGCACTCCTTGCCGAGATGAATTTCGTAGGCTTATTCTGATGTTAACGTCAGAGAAGTAAGATAAGTTAGAACAACAACAACAAAATTTTGCTTAATAATAAAGCTGAAAAGGCAAAAGGAAATGGGTTAGCACGAGCCAGTGCAACAGGAGACTGGTAGTCTGCGAGCTCAGCGAGAGCGTAGAAAAACTTCAACAAACCCCTTTTGGGCGACCATTAATATATGAACACCTTCAGTTTTTTTATTTCCTGTAGAAACTCGTGACTATGTCCTGCTGTAATTTAATTATACACTCAAGAAACCTTAACTAGGTATGTAAGTCGCAAAATATTTCTTTCGAAATTGACAGACTTCTATGTAGATAAATATTTACGAAAGAGAACGTGTTTCAACTCTCAAGCACTATGCACTCAAAACACGAAACCGATTATGAAAAAGCAAACTGCTGAAAGTGATAATCCCGGATGAATTACATCCCCCTCAATAAAATCGAGGGTAGCTGTTACTCATTTGTTGCTAGTCGCTTCCAAATAGCTCGGCAACCATTTTTTTCGATCTGGCTTCTTTTGTTTATCGCTTCCTCTTTCCAAGTAAGACGTTAGTCAAGACGGTGGACCCTTAAGGCTAATTCACTTTTGGCCATTAGCGCGCCTCACCCAAACGTAAAGATTGCTCAAGATAAAATGTTGGCTATTTTTTTTCCAGGCTCTATCTCTCTTCTCCCATTATAAGAGAACGACATGCGGGTCAAGTTGTTTGACGGCAACTCAGAAAATTGTTCTTTTATAACGGTGCTACTTAGAAGCCTCTGGATGGAAGTGCTTTATTTTTGCGTTCTTTTTTCTTTGCCCCCACTCTTTTACACCCCCTTCTGGAGTTCTCTCCCTATTACTCCCCTGATGCAATTCTTGAGCATGTCGCTGAGATGTGTCATTTTCCTTCACAGAAGGTTTTGAGTTTCAGAAGATAGATCAGTTATTTTTCTTACATAAATTGTTTCTAGGTTTTAATTTTCACTTTTTATTCACCGTATAATGGGCAATTAGTTAAATTCAGTTAGGTACTTAATGTTGTTAGAACATAAAAGGCTTATATTCTGGAAGATAAATTCAGATTTCATTAAGGAAAGAGATAAGAGACGTTAAATTTACATTAGTGTCGAGAAAAATCCCTACACTGTTCTACTGTAAATTGAACATGGACAAAATACCAGTATTCATTGAATTTCAACTTCCTTTAGGATATATTATAACAATACATTTAATATTATAATTAAAAATGAATAAAGCAAGAAATTTTACATTAATTAATATAAAATAAAATTAGGTTATAATGATATAAAGAGTTAGAAAAACATTTTTAAAAAGAGAAATTATTTTGCTCTGCATGTAAAATATTTAATTGATTTGCTCTTAATCTAATGAATTTGGGATTGAGAATTAGTTTTGTTTTACTCTAGATAAATCTAGCTTTACTTTTAAAAAAGATTCTAAAAAAATTTCTTTTTCAAAAGTATGATTGTAAATATTTTCTGAAACACTTTAAGGTAAGACTCTGACTACACGTAATATAAACACTGGTTAAACGTTTCTGAGCTGCAAGTTTAAGCTTCTTCTTGTCTCTAACTAGAATCCAGTAACACAAAAGTGATAACAATAATCTCTGTTATTAAATAATGGAAAATATATGTATGTCTACATGTTTGTTGTTTCCTTACTATGCGAAAAAAGGCGTCATTTAGAACCACAGAATGTTGAACACGTATAATCTCCCCCCAAAAATGAGCATCTAAAATTATAATTTCGAATTTCTCTTTTATTTATTTCATATCTTTTAAAAATTTAATGAATTTTTTATTAAAATTCAAGTGTTTAAAAATTGTGTTGTGAGTGCTTCAAATAAATCATTTATTTTTTGTGTTTTGACATTCGGCAAATTGTCAATTTCTGATTTAATCAACAAACTCAGCTTTATAAGAACACCGCATTACTACTGCCGTCAATAAAATACTTTTATCTTCCACTCGTTAGTGTATCTATTTGGCTAAGATATTTAAAATGTTCATATTTAATCTGTGTGTTATAGATTAACAAACTGTAAGTGGAGGCTTTGCTGTATACTCCGAGTTAGGAGTTGATTGTAATTTCTCACACTTAAGCGATTATTTGCTTGTTAGTGTTAGTGGTGTTCTAAGATTGAACTTTGAAATTAAAAAAGTAAAACCCCACAAAACGAAATAAATTAAAGGTACGGAATACAGCTCCACAGGAAGTTTTGAGTTTGAGAAGATGGATTAGTTTTTTTTTCTTAGGTAAATAAAATTTTTAGCTACTAAGTTGCCCCTTTTAACCACAAAACAATATGAATGGACATTTAGTTAGTTCAGTTAGATACTGAATTTTTTTATAATACAAAAGGCTTATTTTCTACAAGATAGATGAAGATCTCTCCTTTCCGCGTGCCTTTTTGGTGTAAAAGAATAACACATCAGGCTAACATCGGGAGCTCCGATGTTCAAATCCTGGCGAGGGTACTGCATATTTTTCACATCTCCTGCATCGATGAACAATATGACTCATACATAAGTTTTCTTCGAGGTGTTGTATTATAATTTCAAGACTTTTGATGCAGTTGCTTAGCTGGACTCGTGCTAATGGTTCCTGAAACGTTTTTCGGAAACGTTTTCTGTGTTCGTTATCTTTAGTGTGTCCTGTCTGTCATATACCTTGCGATAATATCGTTTTAAGCTTCTTTCTTGGTTAGAAAAGAGGAAAGAGAAAAAAAATTAATAACAAAAAGTGTCTGACTTTCATAAGTTGACTGATTAATTCGATCGCTACAAGACTGAAAATTTGTATCACAATTTGAATTTTAAAAAAAGAGATTTTTCTAATGCTTATGTTTATATGAAAAAGTATTTTATGGTTTTGATGATAATATTGACGTCCCTTTCAAATATAAACAACAATTTCTTTTAAAATATATTACGCAGTTAATGTCACAAAATATCTTTGGACATTAATCTTCTTCAGAATCAGTTTCATCTATATTACATTTGTTAGACAGAGAGAAGAAAAATAAAAATCTCTTAATATTATAGTAAGTTTTACCAGTGTTTAACATTTCTGTAGTAGAAGGCAGTATGTTTTATTTACAATATTTCTGGAGTATTATTTGAAGTATGCAGAAGTATTAAATACATGTGATGCTCAACTTTCAGATCCGCAAATAAATTTCGTTCTATATAAAATAAAGTTAAATAAAACAGCAGAATATAAAATTATGAAGATAAAAATTTACTCTCACAAAAGGAAAAAAAAAACTTTAATCTCTTAATGAATATTTTTTACAAATTTAAAAAATAACTTCTCATTTGTTATTCATAAATATTTATTATGCGTCTTTAATAAAAATTAGAATAAAAGAATTCCTTATGAATAATACTTAGTAGACGATTGAAAATTTAAGATTAAAAATAACTGGTGCAGTTCATTGAAGATTGTTACAAAGAGCGTAAGCCACATAAGGCGTTATTATCGCTTATAACAAATATACCAAATTTTAAAACGCGCAGATGTATAAATGACGCGGGTATATAAATATATAAAATGCGGATATATAAATTTACGTATCGGATGCTGTAGAATTAAAAATACAGAAAATACATTAAATGATAAAAAAATACTTGAACAGTATAAATATTGGACAAGATTTAGAAATTAATTCAATCGTTAAAGAAAAAATTGAAAGAGAAAATTACTTAGGAACTAAAAGATAAAGTAAATGACCATCTCAAAAAACTCCGGTAAGTACTCCTGATGCAAGAATCAATCATAATGCTTTTACATCTTATAACAGAGATAGATTTGAGAGGATATCCTGTTATATATACAATAGAATCATTTAACAGCAAATTGGTGGTATTTTCTTAAACAAGATAAATATAAGCATCCCCAGAGAGCGTATGGAGGACATCATTATGCTCGCAACACTAGTTGAAGACATTACATCCTTACAGAGGTAATAATGACTATAGAAAAGATAACAATCATTTAAATCAAGTAAAGGTTTCGTTCCTGGTTTAATCTGACAAATTAAAAGCATTTCATCATTTAATTGAGTTTGTTTTTCTTTGTTAATCTACTGTATAAAAATATATTATCGCACATAATTATAATCATTTGATATTTTCGTGGATTTAATTTCACAAATTTTGAAATATGTTGTCCAATAGGAATGTTAGGTGATCGTTTACATTACAAGTTTGGTAAGCTGAAGCTTTTGAAATTTCCTCGGGGTCTCTTCTCTCCTTAATGTTATGCTCGTACTTATGAATGGAGGCTGCAAGACACGTGTGGTAACGTTTTGTCCACGCTAATTCAATAACACACCTTACATTAGAAAGCTCTCGTGCTTCTTCATATAGTTACTTATTTTCATACCTGTGAACGTGTATGATATTCGTTTATCAAGATATTTTTTCTTCGTCGCATGCATTGCCAAGATCAAGAAGAATTTGTAAATTCAGAATTAAATCCAATAGCAAATATTTTATATTTTTATTTGTTACGAAGTCCTGTAGTATTTTGTAAGCATGACGTCGAAATTAAATTCGTGACCTTGCCGAAGTTTCGAGATATCACTCCGTTCGATGTCCTGTTCTTCTAAGACGAAGTCGAGAACCTTATTATGTGACTGCTCTTATCTAAATTTCTACTACAACATTAATATTATGAGTAAATACATGTTTAATAGGTAAACATATTACGCGTTTTTCGGTACTATACATAGGTAAGTTATCTTTTATCTTTTAATCTAATTTTAAGTTATTAAGACACACCAGAATCAAATCTTAGCATTCTCTTTCAGGGTTATTGCGGCAGCAGTTCAGAAAAATAACTGAAATATCTATTTCTAAATAGTTCTTAGTACATTTTGGTATTGCGTTTCTTACTGTTACTACATGCTCCTGTCGCGACGACTTTGGAACCCGCTTGGATAGCAGCATTTGAAAAAACCCCTGCTTCTAACTATACTACAATTTTCACTATTTTTTTTAAGAATTTAACGCATTTAGAGAAACCTGAGCTTAAATGATAAAACACTGATTTCATTACAAATTAGCAACAAATTACAGTTCATGTATCAGCACACTACGTTGCTACAACTTACCAACCAAATCTGCATTTTCTACAGCCTGTCTTCGACCGCTCTGTTTATTTGTGAACAACGCGCACACCAATGGTTTACAAGTATGATTTCTGTTTTGCTAGAACATACTTGAAGTTCTGTTTTGCTTTGTAAAGCCGAGGGTTTCTTTTTGAGTGAAAGGGCATATAAACATCCTTTTCCCATTATATACGCTAATTACAGTTCTGCGGTGCTCTGTCAACAGTTCGGAAAGAAGGAAAGTCTCTCTTCAATAATTATTTGTTTATAGCATTGCCTTCCTGATCCATGCACTGAAGTTACTCACAGTCTATTACTGGCATTTAGAGAAATTCCAGCGTCTGAAAGTTTTATTGAGTTTATTAGCTTTCGATATTCTCCCATGCTATAGAATCTGAACAATCTGCTTAGAAATCGGGAATATAGACTAGTTAATGAGACAAGATTGAATGAAATGCAGAATGCAAAACGCTGGTTTTTCCCAGTATAATTAATACTGATAATGCTCCCTGTGCCGAACTGACAAACTGACTATTTACGATTTTGCCTACGAAATATAAAAATTTAAAAACAAATATTCAAAGCAACTTTTTCCAAACTTAATCAATCAATCAGTCGTTTAGAATTTATTAAGATACAGATGTCTAAATTTTCTGCATCTATTTCATAACTTTTCTCTTCAAACGCTGCGTTCCTTAATATTTATGAATACTGTATATTTTGCCTTATATGTAAGCAATAGAATAACAAAAGAAAATTCCCGTATTAACACAGAATAATTAACAACAAATTCGTATTTTGTTTGATTTTAATATCAATTAAAAATTCAGTGTGTTATCACAGAATATAGTTTACATTGAGGACCACGTAATTTAATAATATCTCCTGTTATTGCTTATGCTCTACTAATTAATCAATAGGTACTGCGTTTTCAGGCTCAAAATACTTAAAAAAATAATAGGTGATCCAAGTAATGTAATCTGCCATGCATGGTGAAAATTGCATTTAAACCATGAATACTACGGAACCATTAATACTTCATTGAAATCTAATTCATCACTAATATATTTTGAGATAAAGTAACAAAAAGAAAGCTGAGGGAATGATAATGACAGCAGCGACTACTATTAGTCAAGATACTGTTAGTTTTTGCATTTTTGATGCACAGTTTAAGTTGATGGATAAAAATTTCAAACAGTCTTGTTATATCCAAAGTGTATTAAATCCCGAGTAAACGCTCTAAATTTTCTAAATTTAGCTTAGTAATAGATCTTTCAGACTGAACTAAGAACTGCAGTAGAAATGAGTTGAAAAGTGAGCATTAAGTAATTCTTTTAAGTTTTGTTAAATAAACGAAGGCGAAAGATGAGATATCAAAAGGATTATCGCGATAGTGTAAAAAAAAACGAAAATAGCATAAAATAATGTGAAAAATTTTGCCAAAATCTCATAAATAATTGTTGTAGCTCTCGAACAGCTAAAAGCCTGAGTAGGAACAGGCTGCGAAAGACAAATGTCAAGTGCACAAATTCCGTAAAAGGAGTTATTTTTTGTGGAAAAAAGGAACATGAGAAATCATTATAAAATGAGAACAAATAAAATTTCAAGATAAAGTACAGCGATATAATACGATGATATTATGATATTTCGACCAAACACCTTAGGTCATGTTATTTGAACACCGTAAAGTACAAGAAAGTTATCTGCGTAAGAGAAGATAATTCTTTTTAGAGAACTTACTAATGGAAACTAGCTCGTGTTCACGTTACGTATGCGAAAGCCATTAAATCAACCACGCAGTCAACTTCATTGCATGAGTTCGATCTAGTGTCCAGCTACTAACGTTTGTAGAGACATTAGGTTTATTTCAAAGCAGGAGACATGAAAAATGAGCAACGCCTTCGCCGAGAATCAAACCGCGGAGCTCTCGGTTACGCGTCGAGCGTGCTGACCACTACACCACGAAGGCATGCGAAGAAGGTGGGAGAAATACCTTTCCCCCTTTTAAAGGGCGACTGGGGATTAGGGGCCCCATTTGCCAAATCCCGGTGGTGGAGAACCATCATTCACCACCTTTTTTAGTTCGGGCGCCAGTGTAGAGACATTAAGTTATTTTCGATGTCAGGAAGCTGAAGAAATGAGCAATGCCTTCGACGGGAATCGAACCACGGACCTCTCGGTTACGCATCGAGTGTGCTGACCACTACACCACGAAGGCATGCGAAGAAGGCAGGAGAAATATCTTATGCATTAAAAAGTAATATGTAAAATCATAAGTATTGAGAACTTTATTAGAAAATTATTAATAATATTGAGATAAATAAAACAATGCATATGTATAATATTTTTAGTCCAAAGGGATTTAGTCCCGAAGGACTATTACTTTCGTTTTGCGATTTTGCGTCGATTCACTCTGAATGCCCGTTTCACTTTTCAAATTGTTGCCACTAAATGTTATGGCTCTGCATTAAATTTTAAAAAATGAAAAATCTGCATAAATGTATGCATGTTTCTCGTATTGTGATAAAACCTAGAGCCATCGAATTTTGAATGACGTAATCCTACTGCGAATATGGGCATCTGGAAGCCCTAATTTTGAATTTGAAATTTGCTTTATTATCGATTTTATGTTTTGTAACATTTCAACGAATTTCTGATTAACAAACTAAATGATTTCAAAGCGAGCAACGGCAACAGTGTACGAAAAAAAAAAAACAATTTTATCTCCAGCGCACGAGACTTAACGGAAATTCTAAAGATATGTTCATTTTAAAATGATTTTGCGATATTGATTTTGAACTGAATTTTATGGTTTGAGTACGTAGTACATGATATTTAATAAAAAACGGTAGCACACGAAACGTTAAAAAACGCGCCTTTGGACGTAATTTAAAATCTGAAATCTTTCAGATTTTTTTTTTATATTTAGCACATGCAATATACAATGTATATATGTAATAGAATCATAATCGATGATGAAATAGACGTTAACGATAAAAATTTACTCATAGATAGATCGTAGATACAATCATAGCCAGTTTAATATCTCTTTTATTATATACACAAGTATTTTTTTTTAAAACGTTCACCTGTTTTCGGGCAGTTACATTGATACCTTTTACATTTTTGTAATATATTTAAAGAAAGGAACAGTAGCAAACAGCAGATAGCAAGGAAGATTCATTATCAATTGTTGAAGTTTAATGTTAGGAATGGAAACAAATAAATAAACAGAGATTCATCTGGATTAACATGTATTAGGATACAAAAACGTTATCAGTACAGCACATTCTACATGACAAAAATAAAGTAAAGAACAGTGACAAAAACAAAACGTTGCCAAGGAAAGGAAAGTAAAAAACGTGTTGCCACATATGTTGCAAAATACAAATGGGAAATATAATCATAAATTAAATGTTATTTGCAACACTCCCCCTTGATTAAATTTCCCTCAGTCCTACACGGAGCCTTTGGTTGAACAAGGCTTTCTTTTGCACACTCTTTGTCAACATGTCTGCTGCGTTTGAACTGGATGGCACATAGGTAAAATTCAACAATTTCTTTTCAACCTTCTCTCTCAAGAAAAAATGCCTGAGTTCAATGTGTTTGTTACGCTCTGAAGTGACATGGTTTTTGGCTAAAGAAATGGCACCCTGATTATCAACAAATAAGCTTTGTGGAAAGTTTAAAAAATGTTCTCCCACAATTTCCTTTAAAAAATTTTGAAACCACAGTACTTCCTTGGCTGCATGGCACATTGAGAGGTATTCAGCTTCAACTGTTGACAATGCAGTCGTCTGTTGTTTCTTAGTGCTCCATGAGACAGCTCCACCTGCTAGTAGTACCACATAGCCACTAAATGATCGTCTATCAATCTTATCACCAGCCCAATCAGAATCGCAGAACACTTCCAAATCTTTTCCAGTCTTTTGGAAAGACAGCTTTAATTCCTTGGTCTGTTTTAAGTAACGAAGGATATGTTGTACGCCTGCCCAATGTTCCTTGCTTGGACAATTATTGAATTGGCTCATGTAAGTAGTAGCAAAAGCTAAATCTGGCCTTGTTCCTCCTGCTAGGTACAAGAGCCCTCCAACAGCTTGCCTATATTTTAATGCTCCTTCAGCATACAACATGTTATCCTTAGTGGCTGTTGTATATTTCATACCTGGATCTAATGGTGTTGATGCTCCTTTAGCATCATATTAGTCGTTTCCAAGAGCTCACTAACATAGACACTTTCATCAAGGATCACACAGCTATCTTCCTTTCTGCTTATCCTAATTGAAAGAAGGTGGTGTATTTCTCCCAAGTCCTTGATTTTAAATGTGGCTGCAATATTATCCTTAAATTCCTGAATGATCAAAACTTTGCTGGACATTACAAGAAGATCATCCACATACACACCTACGATTAACTCCTTTTCTTTATTGAAGTAAACACAAGGATCTGCTATGGATCTTGTTAGGCTCGCTGATTTCAGAAATTTATCAAGGCAGATATTCCACTCTCTCCCAGACTGATGAAGTCCATAAAGGCTCCTCTTTAGCAAGCAAACTTCTCTATGTGTTTTCTCATGCAGACTCACGGGTGGCTGTTCCATGAAAATTGTCTCACTCAATTTTCCATTTAAATAGGCTGCAGTAATATCCAGTTGATGAACCTGCCAGTCTTGCTCAACTGATAATGCTAATAAAGTTCTAATTGATTTTGTTTTTATTACAGGAGAAAACGTCTCTTTGTAGTCAATTCCTTCGACTTGAGTGTAGCCACGAGCAACTAAACGAGCTTTATATCTTTCCACTTGTCCATCTTTGTTAAGTTTTCTCTTGAAGACCCACTTGCATTTCACGACTTTTCTTTCTTCAGGCCTAGGCACTATATCCCAAGTCTCATTTCGTTTTAAATTTTCCAACTCTTCTTCCATGGCTAACTTCCATTTTTCTGCATCTGGACTAGTTAATGCCTCTTCTAAAGTTTCAGGATCATCCTGGAAAGCTTTCTTGCATGTTGAACCTTCATATTTCTGTTTCTTGGATTGTCAGCTGCACTGCATTCCACTTGTAATTCCATTTATTTCTGGAAGATTTTCTTCATAAATCTCTGAATTTTCCATGATATAATCCTTTGTCCACTTAGGTGCTGAAATTTGTCTTCTGGGTCTACTCTCCTTTTCTGGTATATCCTCCACTTCTTTCTTTTCCTGTTGAGAGCCTTCGTCTATTACTTTATTTTCAACTTCATCATCTTGAGATGAGTCTCTTTCAGAAACTTGTTGCAGGGGCAATGTTATAATGCTTCCAGTCATGGAAGGTTTCTCTTCAAATATGACATCTCGGGAACAGATTACTGTACTGGTTTCTTTGATGTAAATGCGGTACCTTTCATCTCCATCATACCCAAGGAGATAGCCTTTAGTTGCCTTTTTGTCCATCTTTCTCCTCTTCTGAACTGGGATATGAACATAGCAAGTCGATCCAATGATGCGCATGTGTTTTATTCTGGGTTTCCTTCCTACCCATAATTCATAAAGACTTAAATTAGGGACTGAAGACTTTCCCGTTCTATTCAATATATAAACTGAAGTACTAACGAACTCTGCCCATAGGGAAGTTGGAAAGTCCACTTCCTCATTCGAGTATTCGAGAGTTCTAGCCATTTCTAGAACTGTTCTGATCTCTCGTTCAGCACTGCCATTTTGTTCTGGTGTATATGGGGCTGTGAGCCTTTGGGAGATTCCCTGCTTGTTCAAGATCTTTCGAACGGCTTCGTTGTCAAATTCTCCACCATTGTCACTGAGTATTTCTTTAACCTTATGCCCTAAGTTCTTAGCGTCAGCTATGAAATTTTCAAGCACATCTTTTACTTCTGATTTGTGCTTTAAGAAAAAAACAGTATCGAAATTTGGTGTAGGCATCTTTGAAGATTGCAAAGTAACGGTATCTCCTAAACGATTGATCAAATGGTCCGCAAATATCTGTCGAGAACAGCTCTCCAGCTTTTGTGACCTCTTTCCTGGTTCCAAACTTTAAACGGTGGGATTTTCCATATACACAAGCTTTACATAATTTCATATCAGACTTAATCTTAATATTCAACTCTTTCTCAACAATGGCCTTTACATGCCTTTTATCTTGGTGACCCCATCGTTCATGATAGAGTTGGAGAGTTGATTCATTATTCTCAGTCACATTTATGTCAATGTGAGTTTCAGGAACTAAGGTCTTCATCACAGCTTTGAAAAGACCCCCACCAGCATTTCTTGTTCCATGCAGAACTATTTCACCATCTATTTTTAAATAGCAATCCTTAAATGTTGATTCAAACACACTGTTTTGATTTCTATCTTGGGATGCTAACACGGAAAATAGATTTTTACTTATTTCTGGAACATACCAGACATTTTCAAGATTTTTGATTTGATTCATACCATTTACAATGGTCATTATCTTGATAGTGCCTTTTCCAATTGCTGGTAATGATTTTCCATTTGCCACAGTGATGCTGTGAGGAAGCTTAAATCTTTCAAAGTCTATAAAGTAGTGACTGTTATTGACAACATGCTTTGAGGCCCCATTATCAATAAACCAATCATCAGAATTTGTTTCTGCAGAAAATATTGCCTCATCTACAGCTAGAAGTGTCATGTTTGCAGCAACAATGTTCTTAGTTCCCTTGTTTGGCCCTGTACGTGGACTAGGTTTTGGCGGTTTTCCATCAGCTATCCATTTCTTACATGTTCTGACCCAATGTCCTCTCTGGTGGCAATAATTACACTTGCCATTGTTTTTCTTGTTAATAGATGATTTCCGCTTAAATTCCGAATTTGCTATCAATGCTTCCTGATCTAAACTTTCTAAAAAATTTGGATCTTTCCTTAATTCTCTTTCATGGGTGCACAATTGTGTGGTTAATTCATCTAAAGTTCTCTTTTCATCACTAAGAAGTAACCAACTCGATTTGAAAGTACGATAACTGGGAGGAAGAGTATCCAGTATTTTACAAATCAACAGCATTTCTGGCAGTCTGTTTTCTTCCTTATTTTCAAGTCCACTGTTTAGTTCATTCCATAGATTTTTCAATTTTGATAAATGAGCTGCCATATCATCACTTGACCAACTGAATTTGAAGAACTGTAAACATATGTTATAAAGTTGATTATCGGACGAATCTTCAAATACTTTGTGAAGTTCCAGCCAAATATCTCGTGCGCTTTCAAATCTCATTACCTTTTGTAAAGTGTCTTCAGTCATGGAATTCGTAAGAACCATCATAGCGCAATTATTGGCTTTATTATAAACCTTCATGTCATCTCTGAATCTCTTTCGAATCTCTTCGGCCGCATGATCAGGCTCCACTGGCTTCTTCAGTTTTCCTTCCACGACTTCTAAAGCGTTTTCATGATAATTTAATACGAACTTAATTCGATATTTCCAAATAGGCCAATCACTTTTTCCGCATAACGGCTTAACCGATATCTTTGCAGCTTCCATTTTGCGAACTAATTTGCCGACTCAAGTAAGGCTTAAGAATTGCCGTGTTAGGCTTACAAACTGCTGCTAAGGTTTATCTCCACTTTGCTCATAAGTTTTCCCGCGCAGTTATAGCATCCTGGGCCCATAACCTGTTGAAGTTTAATGTTAGGAATGGAGACAAATAAATAAACAGAGATTCATCTGGATTAACATGTATTAGGATACAAAAACGTTATCAGTACAGCACATTCTACATGACAAAGATAAAGTAAAGAACAGTGACAAAAACAAAACGTTGCCAAGAAAAGGAAAGTAAAAAACGTGTTGCCACATATGTTGCAAAATACAAATGGGAAATATAATCATAAATTAAATGTTATTTGCAACATCAATGCTAAGTTAAAAAGGATTCAGTTACAGTTTCACTTTATCCTTAATACTTAATTTAGGGTTCATTTCACAAAATTCAACTTTATTAATGACTGAAGCATTATGTAAGAATTTGCTTTATACAAGACTCAAATGAAAAGGATTAACTTGTCACTAACTTTGAAAGGACAAGTTTAGAGACTGTAATATAGGCATTTTACTACTTTAAGAATAGAAAAAGGTAAATAAATAAGAGAGAATAGCCAAATAAATATGAGACTTAATAGGATAGTGTTCATTAAAATTAGAGTTTTGTTTTGCATGTACTTTATCTTGCATATCCTCTCATTAACCTTCAACGAGGTAAGGTTTGGGATCTGGAAAGATGTTTTACGGTTAAAGAGCTGGACCTCAGACAATGAGGAGATATAGTAGCACAAAAAATGTAACCTAATATATTCAATCCAATTTTAAAAGGTATAATAACTGTGTAAGGGAACATTTTTCATTATAGAATAGCTGAAATTACTTCCAGCTGAGAGTGAATTTATAATCTCACTTTGAAGATTTTGGAATTCAAACTTTTCTTTGAAATAATATAAAAACGATTTTAAACCATTTGAGTGCATTATTAGTTTTTTCTTAGGAATTCAAATAATTTTTCAAAAAATTTCAAAATATTCGACTTTGTGTTGAATGTTGAATTTGAATGTTGTTGTACATTGTTATTGTTCTGAATCTTTTCAGTCCTTTTCTTGTAGTTCTTTCATGACATCCTCATTTTCATTGTCATATTCGCCAAACATATTAAAATACTTATTTACTCATATTTTTGTAAAAAGGTTCACATTTTTTTATTAGTAAATAATGTTAATTTTCTTAATAGTGAACTTAAATAACACAAATTTGAATTAATACAGCACATTATTAAAGAAAATGGTCAGTCCCCTGTCTCTGACTGGTGTGTTACTTTACCAGTGATTAAAGGATGCTATGAGCAGTTATTTAAAATAGGCCTCTATTCCTTGCCTAAAGTTATTTGGTATCTGAGAACTCAGTTAAGACTTTCCTAAAATAATTTAATTATATAAAAACTATTACATTATTCTTACTAATATGATATCTTTCACCTCTTTTGTATGTCAGGATAAAGAAAACAATTTTTCAGAGATCAAAATACGTAGTACTCAGATTCTAGATCAACATTACTTGCATCACAACTCCGTTAACTCTGTTCTTTACATTCAACAGTCATTTTATATAATTCGCTTTATATCAATCTTCACAATATAATTTCATTACCTTTTTAACCTAGCTAACTATCAAAAGTTTTCGTTATTATTTAAGTTCCGTCTTATTTTCAAATTAATTCAAAATTTTAACGACAGTGCATGCATAATTATTTTTACATTAAGATTTAATAACTTTTCCTTCATTGAAATTTTTAAGAAATTTCTAATTCATAATACAGTTTACTCTATACAGTTACAGAAATGTAAATTTCTAATACCATAAAATTTTAGTAATAATGAGTTTCAATAATCTTTCCTAACTTAAATACTTAAAGAATTTCAAAAATTAATTAATTTTTTCATATAAATAGTGACAATATTATTTCAGTATTCGTAATAATACAAAATTTTGATTTGACACCATTTTCATAGAAACTGCGCTATATATATAATATATAGCACAGTAATAATATGATAAATCCAATATAGTAATAAGAAAAATAGCAGATTTCAATTCAGAGGCTTGACAAAGTAATTTTGCACGAGTTATTCCGGTAATCCCTTCTTCATTGTTATGAATAACTTTAAATGGATACTAGCTAACAGCACAGTATGATTTTAGTAAACATTGAACCATATAAAATAAATATTAAATTTTTTTAAAGTAAATATCTAAAGCATTTAAAATAAATATTTCAAGTATATTTCAAAAACATAAGGTTTATTTTATTTTAGACAGAAATTTGATTGAACCTTAAGAACGGGCTATTTTTTACATTTTAATTAATTTTTTTTTTAAATCTAAACCTTGTTTGTAGTATTTCGCTGTCTATTCTGTTACTTCTCATTTTTTTTTAAATCTAAATTCCAGTTCCAATTTGTTAACTAAGTATTTGTAATTTATTTAACTTAATCTCTGGGGTCTTTGCCCAAAAGGGCTATTAGTCTCGAAACGGCATTTCGCGTTTAATCACTTAGTGCAATGTATCAGTTTTTAAATTGTTGCCACCAAATATTATCCCGTTTTATTAGATTTAAAGAAAATAAATAATGAAGAATCTGCATGAACATATGTAAGATAAAAACGGTACTTAGCCATCAAATTTTTAGTACAATAGTCCTCCACCTGAACATGGGCACCTGGAAACCAGAATTTGGAATTCGGAATTTATTTTATTGTCTGTTTTATATTTTGTAAAACTTTAACGAATTTCTGAATAATTCTTCAGTTTAGGGAAAACGGCATTTTTATCTCCACCGCCCGAGACTTTCTATCGGAAATTCTAAAGATATGATGTTTTTAAATGCTTTTAGCCCAAAGTGACGTTAGTCCAAATGCTCTCGAAACATGTATGCGTCTGTAAATGAAAAAGAAGAAAAAAACATTTGAGCGTAATATAATTTTTTTTATTTATGTTTTTATTTTTTTGTTTTAATTGTTATTATTTTATTTATTTGCTTTTGTTCATTATTTTTTATTGCCTTTCATTTCCCCCCGGTTCTTCTAATTAAAAACTAAACTCTGAAATTCTTCTTTACTGATTATTTTCGTTGCAGAAATCCAATAAATATCCAACTTCGGGATTATAAATTCCCACTCTGTTACTTGGCTCCGTGAGCCTAATTTGTTTTACACTTTTTACTTCCCTGTACGAAGTAAAGAAAGTATTATAATCTCGAAAGATTTCTTTTATCATATTTCAACGAAAATAATCATTTCAATCTCTCTCGAAGCCATTTGAAGCATGTTCCATTCGAACAGAATAAAAGATTGTTTTTGCAAAAAGGATTGTAAACTGGATTTAAAATGTATAAAGAAGAAATTTTTTCTTCATGTCTATACGTACGTATGTATGTATCTGGCATAACTCAAGATTCAGTAGTCGTAGAACGTTGAAATTTTGTATATGGGACTGGTATAACATGTAGTTGTGCACCTCCCTTTTTTGTTGCAATCGGCTGCATCAATCGTATACAAATATATATATATACATATATATTCCCACTTTGTTACCTGGCTCCGTGAGCCTAATTTTTTTTATTCTTATATGTTGGTCAACTGTGCATTTTTTCTTTTTTTCTTTTTCTTTTTTTTTTAAAGGGATTGAGTTATGAGGTTTTTATGTTCCGGTTAAGGTTTTTATAGCTTTTGTTACTCTGCATGCAATAGCTGTAGAAATATCTACAATTTAAAAATTTTTTAAGTGGTGAGTTAAGCCTCATGAATCGCCATTTGTTCATATTTGAAACTCTGTAGAATAGTAATTACGTCAGTTTCTGCACCTTCAATGTCTTTTTGCCGAGTGAAACCAAAAGTAAACTTTCAGTTTTGTGCATCGAAAAATGTCGTCTTGCGCGCTGGCCGAATTGCTTGTTTGTAGAAATTCTTAATTCTAATCGTAAAAAAAATTTTTTAACTCTTTTAACTTTGGTGTTTTATATTTTTCTGCATTTTATACATTCAAAATATACATTTCAATTTGTATATTCACTACAAATAATATCAGTTGAAGAATGAAATTACTATTTCATTCTTCAACGATAACTGTAACTGGGACCTTGTTACATAACACTTTTACAAATGTTTCATTTTTCAGAGAATTCCATGCCCTCCTTCGCATGTAATACTTTGCTGTGCCGTTTCCGTAATAATTATCAACGTTTTAGAATAAATTCAAATTATCATTTAGCAGTTTTCAAAGGAAAAACGAAAATTATAATTACACTGGAGAAGCATCTTCATTGAGTGATAAGCACATGAAAAGCAGAATTAATTTTCTTCTTCCCCCCCTCTTTTCTTCTTTTGATCTTTTTTTGGTGTGGTTTCTGGGTGCGTGTATGCTTTACAGTTATCTAAGTATTTTATTTTTTAAGCAAACAGATGACGATACATTATTAGAAAATTTTTAATACAACTTTGTTTTACTTTCTGTTCGCTGATTGTAAAACTAATGTAGCCGAAACTTCGACGAACTGACACTCGTCGAATGTATCTGCCATTGGCTTTTTAAATCTGATGTGTGCTTTACTATTCAGAAGTCTTGCCCTTATGAGATATCTTCTGTTACTTCTTTTAAAATTAAAAATTCCCATTTAATTCAGCAAAACGCAGTTTTAAATACATTATAAACGCAGTGTTACATACTTTTTCAATTGGAACGACTTATTTGATTTTCATTTTTGCTTTCGAGAAAGGCTTCTGGTTGAAAATTTAATAAAAATAAAGAAATATTACCCTTTAGAAGACAAACATCGTACGTCAATATATTTCAGTTCTTCAAAATGATCAAAAACATAAAAATAAGTAAATAAAAGGACACATTTTTACTCTATAAATATGCCACCCGGTGCACTGAATTTTGAAGGAAGTTCAATCGCAAACACCTTCCTGATGTCCTTTAGACCGATGTTAAAAGTAATCAGATCTATTTTGTTTTTCTAAGGATCGAAAAAAATCTAGATACGGAGTTGTGTAACACTTTTACTTCGTTTTGCGGTTTATGAATATTTTATGTTCTTATTCTGAACTACTTTTTTCTAAAATAGCCCTGTAACAGCTGACGTTTGATCCCACGCTGCCTGACTCCTGAATCTGTTGTGTTATGTTAATTTCTGAAATGAATTGTTTCTGTGCAAAAAGTAGCGTGGAAGTATTCATATCAACTGCAAAATGATAGTACCTGTACTGATTCGATTGAAACGTGGTTCATTCCACAAATAGCACTTTTACTCCTAATGGTGAGTTTTCGAACTGCTTGAAAAGCATTCTATTCATTTAAAGATGTAGCTTTATTTATCTCTAAGTCATATGAACTTAAATCCACCTTTTTTTGTCCTTTAGTTGTGATGCTATTTTCTTAGCTATGCGATAATGAAATAAAATGCATCCTGATAACGTCATATTATCCCGAACTTTTGAGCTTTGTGAGGATAACTTAAAACATTTAGGATGGAATAAAAAATAATAGTGTTAAAAGAACTCCTTTTGGATTATGGCGTCACGTCAAAAATCATATGCCTCATTAGTTAATAAATTAGTTAAAAATTTTACGTGAATAATTAGGATGATACTCACTTCTTTCGTAAAAATAACACGGGTAATCTTGTAAAATGCAATTACTTTTCATGAGAGTTTGAACGAAAAGTTCTAGAAAAGCGCCGGATTAACTCTTTTGTACAGAAGGAAATTAAACTTCAAAGGAAGCACGTGTATTCTCTCTAGTGATCTAATTACATGCATAATGAGATACACGTTTACCTAATTTAATACGCTGTACCTAGCTTAATTTCGACAAACAGCGATAGGAAATTACGCGAAGTTAGTTATCAGTACTTAATCAGTTCTATTTATAACGGTAGCTGTAATTTTCCCCTTAAATAAGAATGAAAGTTCTATCCGAGTCGAACGTCTAGATTTAGAAGTAAAAGAAGTTTCTTTCTGCTTGCTTAAGCTAATAAAATAATGACTATTGAAAGTAGACAGCTAATTACGCTTGCACTAATATCATGGTTATGGACTGCAAGACATCAATATTGCCTCAGAATGAATTCCAGAAAGTATGTCTCTATTAGCTAACTCACATAACATCCTTATAATCAAAAGCATTGATTTTCTAAAATATCGTCAGGGATCTCAGGCTGTTATTTCATGCATTTTAGGGCAATATTTCGTTTCAGAGGTAAGAGCGAATCTCTTTTTGATAAAATTTTCCCTTCTATAACATTAAATTTTAAATTTACAGGTCCTACATGGAATAACTTTTGTTAAGACTTAATAACAATTAAAACCAAATGCTGCTTAACTAATTGATTAATTAATTCATTTACATTTTTAGATGACAAGTTCTTCTGTCAAGCAGTGTGAAAATACCATTTAATGCCTAAGTTAATTGCATTTATGGTCTTTCGGACATAACCAGATAATTCCCTTTAATTGTCGGCATTAATTCGGAGCATCATAAGTAGACTATTAGTATACTTGTTTATATGTCTAACATATTTATTTTGCCTTATCCTAGTTATAAATAAAAATTTTGAAATTAGAAACGTCTTAATGAAATTTTGAAACAGTAAGGCAAGTTACGGTTACTTTACGCTATATTATGCAACTATCACTTATCATCCAAACACTTTGGCAAAAATTACCATTGCACCAAACATTGTATTGCCCGACACCAGTGTCTTTCAACCCATGGTAACCAATAATCAAGCCACAGATGACGAGATTAATAGTCAGCTCATATATAACGTACAATGCGTCGTTTTTTCAGTTTAATTATATTTTAATAATGAAGCTAAATTTGCTTGACTACATTACTGGTCACCAGACACCGATTTAGTTTAAATTTAGCAATCTACATAATTTACAGTATGTCAGTGAAAGATAACCGGAAATCATTATGTGAGCAAGGTCAAAACATTTTACAGCCACCATTGTTTTAATTTAATATTAGTACTAATTTGCTTAAATAATTTTAACGACGTTAATTTTATAATATTTTTATGTCATAATATTCGTGTACAGTTGCTTCATTATTTCCGTTCATAAAGCATGTTTCTGATGCCACGTATTAGGTACTTAGTACAGAATAATTTGATTTTCAAATTGTCATTCCATTCATAAAGCATGTTTCTAATGCCACGTATTATGTACATAGTACAGAATAATTTGATTTTCTTCCAAAAGTTCGACAGAGATTTTAAATTCAAGTACTAAATTTCTAGATTCATAAACAAAGGAACTAACATTTGCTGTAAAAATCAATCATAAACAAATTTGCATTTCTTGTGTTCGCAAAAAACTTAGTATCAGTTGATTCATGTTGTTTCATGTTTAACTTTTTAAAAAAAAAAAAAAAAAAAAAAAAAAAAAGAAACATTTTTATTAACCGACTTACTATTTATAATCTTCCAACCCAACCAACTAGGTCAATGATATATCAATATATTGTCATTATATGATACAAATAATAATATTTTAGCAAAAGTATAACACATGTAACATGACGCCCCGAGTTACGTAGATTCGTTTTTACGATGACCAAAACTTAAGATTAAAACCTTTGATTTTACACTCTAATTTAACCCCAGTATATACACATCTGGATTGTTTTTGTACACTTAAATGCAGCGTGACCGATGAAATGCAACTACATTTATAAAAAGCGCTTATATGATCTTTGTGGAAATACGGGTTAAAATGCTGATCGCTTCGCTAAATTTGAAAAGCAAATTCACGAAGCGGTCGTAGACTGTATCTCGAAATATATAAAAAGAGAAAATTCAATATTAACGAATTTTCTGATTAAAGAAATTAATCCCAGTTGCTAAGAATCATCCAAAATGAGTAACAAATGCTTACCTGTTATTTTTAACTAAACACATGATTTATATGTTTTAATTTTTTAGTTCGCGTTAACTATTCTAACGGAAAAGTATGCGTTAAATTTAAAAAAATATTCATGTACGTAATCTATATGGCATATTTGTTATAATTTTGTAAATGATGATGACTTGAGAAATTTGAGATAGCAATATCTTTTAGTCATAGACGAGGTAATTATAGATGTTGCTGGCAAACAAATGGAATTCGTAACAGACAGAATTCACAAAACTAGCAATGAAGTCACAACGCAATTTTGTAAGGTTTCAGTTAAACTAACAAAGTTTTATTTTAATTTAAATCTTTCTATCCCTTCTCATTTCAGCTTCCCGTTAGAATAAGCGCGCGTTTCAGCTTTATGCTAATTTGAAGTGGAGCCAAGTTTTATTTAAGCGAGAGGTAGAAACCTCTCAGTGTGAGAGAGCTTTTAGTCTCAGACCACGGTCACTCTATTCGGCGTTCGCCTGACTAGCTAGCATTTAAATTCTAAGCCATAGTGCTTTTACGTGATTGCTTATTGAAGTAATTTCAAGTGCGTCAGTATTAGTTAAATCTTGCTACGCACCATTTAGTTTAGAGGCCAACCTCGCGTTATAGCTCTGTGAGCAACGATTATTTAATTTCTAATTAGTTTTAGTTTAAATTTAATTGATTGTTCATTTTAGACCCAAGTGCGGTCTCTACTCTCTGTATCCCTCCCGAGTTGGGAAGTGGTTGTAAATAATTGTGATTAAATAAAAGAGGATTTTAAATCTCTTTAAAGTGCAGTTCTTCTACCACTTAATCACAATATTCTACCACAGAAGATAGCTACATTCAGCTCCCTGTTCCAGATCAGGATTTAAGGAGTTCACAGGATGTTTGCCAAGAATATGCACCGAACACTCAGTCCTGACAATTTTACTTCTGGATGCATAATTTTTAGTCCACATATTCTCATTTACATATCATTATGGAAACGACAAGCGTTCCAGAATTCTATATGTTTAGATTTCAGGAAGGAAACATAGCCAGATTACAATAAGAAAATTAAAAGGACTGCAGCTAAAATAAAGTTAGTAGTTTTGAGTTACATATTTTACATCTTACATGTATAGACAATTAAATTGCGGCAAATGACACTTGAATTTATTACTTGAATCTCACATTTCCTGAACCGAAATTATACTAAATAAAAGCCTAATTTTTAAAAATATTAGCAAAGGTAGCAAGAATAAAATAAATCCTCATCTTACGCCAGAATTGATTTACGACGTTGCAGCTGGAGTGTCACTTGTGTCGTTCCAGCGGTGCTGGCTTAATGTATTCTAATGCATATAACAATACCTAAATTTTAAAAATAAATTTACAGCCACAGTCACCCGAAACTCTAATGCTAATTATAGTCTTTGCAAAAACTATGATGATAGCACTCGTCTGCACTTAAAAGCACTGTAAAAATTTGGGTTTAGTCTGGTTTTAAAGCTGTAAAATTCTGTACTAATATCATTAACAACTTTATTTTCGACTAAATTTAAATTATGGTAACAGCAAATGCAGAATTTAGTTTTTAATTAAACTCATTATCTTATTATATTACTTATACCACCTCTTGTACTTTCAGCGGCTCCCTTCAGTATGCAAATAACGAAGGTAAATGTAAACAGAGTTTTTGATGTTAAGCTACAGCATTTGACAGCCACCGCTGGCTGTCTCAATAATATTTTCACTCAGTTTCTAACATTTATTGAATCGGCTTTAACTTTTGCTAGCCGCATTTACTCGCGTGATTCGAAAATAGGCGGATTTTGTGAATTCCCATATTTTAAATCACCTAAGTTTTAATTCAAAGTTTTTGTTCTGTTAAATATGCAAGCCAAAGAGCTTTCTCTTATTATTCGAGCTGTATCAAGTTGTTAAGCTGAAGAATTAATCAAAAATGTTTGTTTACAACTTTTACCAATTTAATATTACTTTACTGGAAAATTTAAAACGGGACGATAAGATGCTTGGATGTATTTAGGGATCCAGAATTCAACATTTAAGCTTGTTAGGTTCCAACTGTCCTTAAATGTTTCGCTAAATAATACGCAAAATTATGTGATCGAATTTATGCGGCAAAATATTGGCTTTTTTCTCGACAAATTTCTCCTTTTTCACGTTGTTAAATTTTGAACGTGAACTACAAATGCAGTCTGCATAACGATTGTAATCTGAATCTCGGTTGGGCTTTTGGAGTTGGTAAAATGACTAACCCTAACCACTGTATTTGCTAGAGTACTTTTTTTTTCTTTCTTTTTTTTGGGGGGGGGACATTCCATTTTGAATACAAACCTTTCAATGCACGTTCTTCTATTATTTCCAATTTTTAACGACACATATCGATAAAAATTTTTTACCACTAATCTTCGTTTGGGTGTTTGATAACAAAAGGGATTCACATTCATTCTACAGTGAAACGAATGACGAAGGGTGCTTTAGTAGGTATGCAGAGAAAGAAGCTGGACAGTGTAGTGACTCTGGGAAAACATGCAACGAGTTACTGCATAGTGGCTTGAAACGAAATATATAATAATGTCCACTTTTAAACAATTTTTCGTTTAAAATATTCATAACCATTATTTCGTATTTAATAAAATACGAAGAATAAGTATCCCTACCCATTATTTTCACTGGTGTCACATACGATGAGCGAGGCTAGCACATCACGGCTAGAATACTGAGAGTCAAATACAATGTCGAACATAATTCTGATGCGAAAGTCCAGTAGTCTGCGGAGACCCGGCGCCAGGGTGTTAGAACTGGTACGGTCTCACGGGGCGGCAGAATTTAGAAAATTAAAAAAAAATTAGAATTGAAAGAGCAACTGAATTTATGGGTGGCATAATTAGAATTTAAGAAGTACAGGGCAAGAAAATTTAGGATCCTCAGAGACTGCACCGGGCACAAAAATGCCTAACGCAGGCCATGCTTCCGAAACATACTTGAACGCCCTGTATGATTTAATGCAATACTTGTAATTAATTTATTGCATTTATGGCACACGATTGATGATGCTTATAATTTTTCTTCAGGTAGCTCAGAATAACCTATAGCATACTTGATAGCAAATTGTCTTTAAATGTGTGTGATATAATTTGTAAAGCACAAATGCTATTCCAGGTTCTGTTATGTAAGAACGAGCTAGTAAGTTGTTTCTAAATTTTTCAAGAAGGGTTTCTTAAGCAGAATCAAAAAAATCTAAGACATATATTACGAGATATTTAATCATGCATTCTTTTTTAAACACGTGTATAAATTACAACAGAAAAATAATTAAATATTTTTAACGAGCATATAAATACGCATGGTTAGAAATTAAAATTCTGAAGCTAAAAATTGTAGAATTTGATAAATATTGAACTAAAATTACAAAACTTCAATAGGATAGTTTAGAGGATAATAAGAATATGATAAATTTTATTTCTATGCAAATATATAATCTAAAAACGTATCTTAATTTATATTGTTCAGGCCGCTGAAGCACGTATTTTATCTACGAAATAAAGGTCATGTAAACAAATCATTTAGTTTAATCAATTAAACCAAATACAGGCCTAATAATACATAATCTATGACTAAACGTTTTATTAACTATGTTAATTTCGTATTTACCTTAGAGTAGTAACTATTTCTTCGGAGATGTCTATTGATTGAACTCACTAAAAATTAAGGTGTAACGTAAATTACTAGCGAAGAAGAAATAGCTTTATTAATCGAGAAACACACATCTCTTTTTTACACATTCGAATACTGAAAATAACTCCAGCTAAGCCTACTTATAGATACTTTCAGTTCGCGATTTCGAGCAGATTAATAATATAAGTTACCTTTCATTAGATAAAGCACAATGCAGCTTTCTATAAGTACGCCATTAAAATAACATGCAGAAGAGTAGCTTTTAAAATCCGAGTTTAGTGTTTAATTAATTTTGATACTGAGTGCTAAATGGCCAGTAATGAGGAATAAAGAAGCTGAAGGGTGCTTTTCGAAAGATGATGAGTGTTACTTGAAAAGATATTTAAGCCGAATTTCTGCCCGGAAACTCATTAAAAGAGGAGAGTGGAACATGCTCTTCTTTTTTTCCTTCCATCTGGGTGGATTTATGATTTTTTTAATAAAAAAGTACTTGTGAAGAGATGATAGAGCAATAATTTTTCTTTAAAAAATAATCTCTTCTTTGCGGTGATATTTTTTCTCATCTTTTTTAATGCCTGTGTAAGACAGGAAAATGTTATTTTCGGCCCAATTAGGCAAACTTCATAATTAGTAACTAATAAAATGTTAAAATGTATCAAAAGATAAGAATCATGCACTGCTTGAATATGTTTAAGAAAAGAAATTTGTTGCATAAAGTAAATAAGCTTTTAAATATAATTCCTTTTTAATAATCCAGGTTTTACGAAGATATGAAGATTCTAGTTTTATGATAAAATGCGCATATAAAAGATTGTCTTGTGTTGTTAATTTATACATTGATAATTTCGTTACATTAGCATCACTGCAGATAATGCAATGAAAGGGCGAATAATGTAACTTCGGGGGTTTCCGAAACATATTACGTCACTGCAATTCTAAGTATTATGATTAAAAATAATTTTTACTTCAATTAAATAAATTTTAAAATTAAGTATTAGTGATTTAATTTTGACATATATATCATTACTGTGAAAATAGTGTAAGTAAATTATTTATAAAAATAACTAAATGGGGAAATCTAAAACGTAGATCCACAATTAAGTGCAGGTCAGAAACATAAATAACTGTTTAAGAGCAATAATAGAAACTAACAAAGAAAATGAGAAGAAAGTTATATAGACCAGAGTTGGCCAAACTTTCGGTCGCATGTTAGAATGCTACCTAAGGAGTGTTTGGATAGTTTGACAAGGTGTAGCAAATAGTTTATCCAACAGATGGCAGTATCTGCCAAGCTTTTTTGGTAATTGTCAATGCGCATGCGCAACCTGAGTGTAGAAGAAAGTATGTTAGAAGAGAATGAGTTTTTCGTTAAGCATGTTGTTGCGCGTTTGCTGTGTAAATAAAAGTATATTTTTGTAACAAAATTGTTCTTTACTTTCTAATGCGAAGCCCTAGGTTAGTGCACGAATCTAACCGTGGATCACCACAATCAACCGTGGCGTCCGCGACAGGACGCATTAGTTAGGTAAAGGACACTTTTGATGGTTTAACAGCAGAAATGGAAGCCTTGAAAGTAAGAAGAATACCACTGCGGGCAGCATTTACGAAAGCATACAATAGCTTACATGAACATTTGAATGGGTCAGAATTGAACAGTGATGTTCTATTATCGTCACTGGAAATTCTGGAAGATAAAGGAATTCGACTACAACAGTTGGATGAAGAAATATTGGATCTCCTATCGAAATTGAAAGAAGTCTCGCAAGAAGAATATACTAAAGAATTTGAGTCCTGTGAGACTTACAAGGAGAAATTAATAGCAGCCAGGATGAAAGTGAAGCAAATCACTGTGAAAATAGAGAAAAATTCGCTGACTCATACATCTGTAAACGAAACCAGAACAGTTGATCCAAGAGCTACGGCAACGAATTTGAAGCTTCCGAAAATAAATTTGATTGAATTAACAGGTGATCCACGACAATGGTTGAATTTCTGGAATACTTTTAGTAAGATACACGAAGATCCAGTTCTAGATGATCATTTGAAATTTGTGTATCTGATACAGGCTACTGCTGCCAAATCGAAAGCGCGAGAAATAGTGCAGAGTTTCCCGACAACTAAAGAAAATTATCCGAAAGTCATCGAACATTTAAAGAACCGTTTTGGACGTGAAGATATTCTTATACAAGTGTACGTTCGCGATTTATTAAATCTTGTGTTGATAAATAATAGTGCTACCAAAAGAGACTTTACGGTATCATCGTTGTACGACAGTTTGGAAACAAAACTGCGAGCTCTGGAATCTCTCGGCGTGACGGAGGATAAATACGCTAGTGTTATTTTTCTGTTAGTTGAATCTTGCTTGCCCCCGACATCTTACGCGTGTGGGAGAGAGAACGGGAGAGCTCGTCACAACAAGGTAAGGGCGATCTTGAATCTATTCTTCTGTTTTTGAAAAATGAAGTGATATCTGAAGAGAGAATTAAATTAGCGCGTTTTTGTTTTGATAAAAGTAGTAAATCTAAAAGTTTCATTAATGATGAATCTAATATTCCTACTTGTAATGATTTGTATACAAGAGACAAATTTAAAGGAAATGCTCCTATTAAGAAGGTTGAGGAATCTTGTTTATTTTGTGATAAACCACATTTAACAGAAAAATGTTTTAAAGCTAGCACGCTTACATATCAGGATAAAAAAGATTTAATATTTAAGAAGGGTGCGTGTTTATTATGTTTGAAAAAAAATCACATTTCTCGTAACTGTAAGTCTAAGGTTAAGTGTTTAATCTGCCAGAAAAGGCATTTAGCAGTAATGTGTCAACAAGTACCTTCTCAATTGAAAGAGACTAAACAAATGGAGCCCGTGGCGAAAAACGAGGTCAATGTTTTGGCTAGCAGATCTGAAAACTCTGATGTGTTATTACAAACATTAATCGTAAGAGTAAAAAATGGCACCAGGGAAAGGACAGTGAGAGGGATTATAGACACGGGTTGTGAGAGGAGTTATTTAACGAAAGATATTATAGACTCCTTGAAATGTAATAGTGTTGGTGAAGTGAAATTAATTCATAAGTTATTCGGAGGTGTAGAAACAAAAGAAAAATTGCATTCTAAATATATAGTTCATTTGAGTAGCCTCGATAATAAATATGTATGTGGTGTGCATTGTTTAAGTGAATCCGTTATCTGTTCTGATGTAAAGAAAATACCTAAAGGTCCTTGGTTGAAAGAACTTCGTAAATTAAATGTTCAGGTGTCAGACATAGAGGGTAATACTCACGAAAACGAAAGTGACATTAAATTGTTGATAGGTTCTGATATTGCTGGAAAATTATTCACCGGAAATATTAAATGTTTACAAAGTGGTCCCGTTGCGATGGAAACACGTTTGGGATGGGTTTTAATGGGTAAAATTCCAGCGAAGGAATCTTCAGGTATAAATGATTCTCTTGCATGTGTTTCTTTATTCCTAAACGAAAGATCAGCAGAAAACTTGTGGAAGTTAGACATTATTGGTATAAATGACCCAGCTGAGTCTAAAAAGAAAGCTGAAATTCATGAGGAGACCATGCAGTATTTTGAGGAAAATTTGAATTTGGATTCAGATGGGAGATATGAAACTGCATTACCTTGGGTACTGGACCCCGCTCGATTGTCTAGTAATAAAACATTGGCAGAAAAACGCCTGTCTAATACGCGAAGGAAATTGTTAGATTCGGACCAAATTAAAGTTTATCAGGAAGTATTTGATACTTGGTTGAAGGAACGAATTATTGAAAACGTAACAGAAGGCGAAGTAGGTAGAGAGCACTATTTGCCTCATAGGCCCGTTTTTAAGGAATCTAGCGAAACTACGCGAGTAAGGCCGGTTTTTGATGCTTCAGCACACGCCAAAGGAGAACTTTCCTTAAATGACTGTCTTGAGAAAGGTCCCAACCTAATAGAAATAATTCCAACATTGTTGAATCGTTTTCGGAAATATCCTATTGCAGTAATTTCAGACATTGAGAAAGCCTTCTTGCAGATTGGTATAAGAGAGAAGGATAGAAATTATGTACGTTTCTTGTGGAAAGGTGCAGAAGGACAGAATATGAAAATTTATAGACATTGTCGAGTGGTTTTTGGGCTTAATTGTAGTCCGTTTTTGTTAGCTGCTACGTTGAACTATCATTTAAATTGTGCCCCAGATCAGTTTGCAGCTACAGCCAATATTTTGAAGGAGTCTTTCTATGTTGATAATTGCCTTACTAGTTTTAAGAATGTTGACGAATTGAATAGATTTGTACTAGAATCGAGAATGTTATTGTCACTGGCAAAGTTTAATCTTAGAGGATGGCAGTCGAATTGTGAATCCGAAATAATTCCCGACTCTAAATTAGATACACCCGTTTGCGTTTTAGGGTTAAACTGGGATTTGAAGGATGATACTCTTTCCTGTAAAATTGAGTCACTAAAGAAAGAGGAGATTATCGCGAGTAAACGAACACTCCTTTCTTCTGCACATAAGTTATTTGACCCAGTAGGCTTCCTTTCTCCCGTTACCCTGTTCCCAAAGTTGATGTTGCAAGAGTGCTGGAAATTACGATTAAATTGGGATCAAAAATTGCCTGAACATTTGGAAAAGAAGTCCATGAAATGGGTAAAAGAACTGGAACTGCTGTCTGATGTCAAAATTCCTAGATGGCTTAATATTGACAGATCGGTTAACGAAGATGTGAGTCGTCATATTTTCAGCGATGCCAGCAAGCATGCCTATGCTACCTGTATTTTCTTAAGAGTGAAGACCGAAAGCAAGGTTTACCTAAGTTTTGTGCAAGCACGCACTAGAGTTGCACCTTTAAAGAATACATCCATCCCTCGTTTGGAATTATTATCCTGCTTAATCGGAGCACGCTTGGGACGTGTGGTCTTTGCAGACTTGAACATGCCAAATTTAAGAACATTCTTCTGGATTGATTCAACAACTGCTTTGTGCTGGATCCAGCGAGACGTACGATGGGGAACTTTCGTTTGCAATCGTGTCCAAGAAATCAGAACACTTTAAAAAATAGAAGATTGGCATTACGTCCCTTCGGGGCTGAATGCCGCCGATCTCCCTTCTAGAGGCTGTTCAGTTAAACAGTTTTTGCTGTCGAAATGGTGAGAGGGCCCATCATGGCTGTTAGAACCAGAATCGTCATGGTCAAAAGGCACCGATTTGCCGGACGAAGAGATCATAAATTCAGAAAGGCGTAAATCAGTATTGACAACTCTTAACAAAGATTTTAAACCTGACAATTGGTATTACAGGTACTTTTCATCTATAAAGAAAATTGTACGCATGTTAGGTTGGATTCTTAGGTTTTATTTTAAATTACGAAGAATTACAAACGAAACCTCCAAAAATTTGTCAGTTTCGGAAATTGAAAGAGCTGAGATAACTCTTATGTTAGTGATTCAAAGAGAATCATTTAAGGGTGTGAACGATGATAGAATTAAAGACCTCAGACCTATAGTTGATCGTGATGGTTTGATAAGAACTAAAACCAACATTTCTTATCGCGACGATACTGATGACTTTAAGTTTCCCGTCATTTTGCCATCTGATCATGCAGTAGTAAAATTACTGATAATGAATGCACATAATGAGCTGCTGCATGCTGGTACTTCTATGGTGATGTCTCATTTGCGAGAAAAGTATTGGATCCTCAAGGCTCGTAAGACAGTACGAAACTGCATTAGAAAATGTGTGAAATGTCAAAGATTTAAATCCAAAAGTTGTGATGTAACTCCAGGAATTTTGCCGAAAGATAGAGTACGTGATGCAAATATTTTTGAGATTGTGGGGGTCGACCTGGCAGGACCTCTCTACCTTAAAGATGGTCGAAAAGCTTATATTGTTCTTTACACATGTGCGGTCTATAGGGCCATTCATCTGGAGTCAGTAACATCCTTGACAACTGAAGCTTTTTTCCAGTCATTGAGACGTTTCATTTCTCGTCGCGGAAGACCATCTACAATATACTCAGACAATGGCAGTAATTTTAAAGGAGCGGAGAGCCTTCTACATACACTTGATTGGGAGAGTCTGTCTTCAAAGGCCGCTGAGCAAAGAATTCAGTGGAAATTTATTCCTCCCTCCGCACCCTGGTGGGGCGGTTGGTGGGAGCGTTTAGTTCAAATGGTGAAACAGATTCTGAGAAAAGTTCTAGGTCGTGCTGTCCTGGATTATGAGGAATTGCTTACAGTACTGTGTGACTGTGAGAGAGTAATCAATACTAGGCCACTTACCTACGTGTCTGAAGACATTGAAGATTCATCCCCATTAACTCCGGAGATGTTTCTGCGGGAGATTTCGAGATCAGGAGTGCCTGATATCGATTTAGTGGATAAGGAAAAACTGAGTAAACGAGCTAAGTATCTACAACGGGTGAGAGAACAACTCAGAGCAAGATTTCGTGTGGAATACTTAGGACAGTTGCGTCAACAGTCCATTAAAAACTCTACAGCTAAACCTCTCCAGGTAGGTGAAATTGTTCTACTGGAAGATAACAACAAGAAACGAGCCTTTTGGAATTTGGCACGTGTCATAAAACTGATACCTGGTCGTGATGGACAAATAAGACTTGCTCTCATAAAAACAGAGACTTCTGAGCTTCTAAGACCAGTACAAAAACTGTACAGACTTGAACTGGATAATCCAGTCCAAAAGGATATGACTGAAAATATTCCTATGACTACCAGCAGTGGTAGAACTGTAAAACCAGTGATACGTTTGTGAAATGTTTTGTATTTGTTTGAATACTTTGTAATAATTTGATTTGTTTTTATTTTTCTAGGTTTAGTATTATCTTTTAGCATGTCTAGAAAATTATGGAATGCTGCCTGTCAAAGTAATTTGTATTTCAATTTAGATAGAACATCTTGGTAGGTATAATTTTACATTTCAGTATTGTAATCTCAAGTATTCGTTTGAAAATATTATGTACTCTACTATTATGCATATGTTATGTTTAACAAATGTGTGAATTTACCTCCCAGTAAATTCAGGTGGGAGGAATATGTAGCAAATAGTTTATCCAACAGATGGCAGTATCTGCCAAGCTTTTTTGGTAATTGTCAATGCGCATGCGCAACCTGAGTGTAGAAGAAAGTATGTTAGAAGAGAATGAGTTTTTCGTTAAGCATGTTGCTGCGCGTTTGCTGTGTAAATAAAAGTATATTTTTGTAACAAAATTGTTCTTTACTTTCTAATGCGAAGCACTAGGTTAGTGCACGAATCTAACCGTGGATCACCACACCAGGGTTGGCCAAACTTCATGTCGCATATTAGAATTACTATTTGTATTGTTTTAAAAGTAGTTAAGCAATTTTTAAGAGAGTGAAGTTTTTTAAGGACGTTAAGAAGAAAGTCACATTTCTAATTTAAATACAGTGTAGCACCGTTTACATGTTTCTTTTTTATACGTCATTCATCTTATTTATACGTCATTCATCGTATTTTTATGAGTAGTAAAATATCTCTTTTATACGTTGCAGAACATTGGTTATACTTTTTCTCGAATTTCTGCACTGGGTTTAAGTTTCGCAGTTCTACCGTTCAAGCATTTTTTCCGGAAATGTGGATAGCAGAAGGAAACAAAGGCATGAGATATCATAGTTTGGTACGGGAGTTGAAAACCATTCTATGGACAGTTTATTACTTGGAAGGAAAATTAGATACGATTTTATCTTCTGAGCAGGACTGTGTGTTAAGCAAACTAGGTGGAGTAGAATTAACTGATGCAAAATATTTCGAAAAAGATATACATTCTGGCTAAAGATAAAATTCAATACTAGAAATGGTTGTTTATGCTAGGAAAAGAGTTGAAAAAAGAGGAGGAATTTGTGAACTTCAAAAAATTAAGTTCAAGTTAAATTAAGTTCAAATTAAGTTCTTCAAAAAATTACCTGTTCAACTTGGAAAGTTTATTGAAGTTGAAGCCATTTTGCTAAACGTTTTCATTCAGCATCATACATCCAATGTTTCAGTAAATGGCCCCATGTTGAGTCAAAAGAAATAGCCGTTCGATTGAATGTCACGGAAGCTTGCTTTTTAACTGCGTAAATTAAAACTACGGCATGGAATCTCATGCCATATAATAAATGAAGAATCAAAAGGCTTTCCGGCTTAGTCAGTTGAAGTGTGGTTGAAAAAATTTAACCATCAAAATAGAGAGAAATTAATTAAAAGACATTTTTAATGCTGATGAAACTTTTCTTTTCTTTAAACTTAGGCCTGCAAGAAACCTAACTTTCAAAGGTGACCAGTGTCATGTAGAAAATCAAAGTAAAGAAGGTCTCACTGTTTTACTTTGTGCAAATGCTGATGGTATGGAAAAATGATTTCTTAAGCTATAGGCTATTAGTCTATAAGGTATTTTCCCCACCTTGTTAGCATGCCTTCGTGGTGTAGTGGTCAGCACGCTCAACGGGTTCTCGAGAGGTCTGTGGTTCGAGTCCCGGCCAGGGCAGTGCTCATTTTTCATCCCTCCTACTTTCAAAAAAATCTTAATGACTCTAGAGTAGCGCCCGAACTAAAAATGGTGGTGGATGATGGTTCTCCACCACCAGATTGGATCCCCTAATCTGCAGTCGCCCTTTAAAAGGGGGAGTACATAAGGTATTTCTCCCACCTTCTTAGCATGCCTTCAGCATGCTCGGAGCGTATTCGAGAGATCCGTGGTTCGAATCCCGGCAAGAGCATTGCTTATTTTTCATCTCTCCTGCTTCGAAATAACCTAATGTCTCTACAAATCTAATAACTCCTTTAGTTAGTTCTTAAGTTAGTTCTAAGTTAAAAATCAATGTGCTCCAAATATCTCAAAGCTCTGCCATTAGAATGTAAAGCAAATAACAAAGCATGAAAGACTGCGGAAGTTTTTACAGAATGGCTCAAGAGAATAGACAAAACTATAAAGCGATTAAACCGCAAACTTTTAGCATGGGCAGTGAAAGTTCTTTTCTTCGCGGCAAATTTCACTAGTGTAGTACAACCCTTAGATCCTTGTGTTATTAAGAATTTGAGAGTATTCTACAGGTAGACGTTGATCCCTCAAAATATAACTACAGAAAATACGCAGCAAAAATGTAAATATTCTTGAGGCTGAAGGAAAAGAGGATTATTATTAAAGAGGATTTATTAAAGAGGAATTTCCGAGCCCAGAGTCAAGTGAAAGTATTGACGATGATAAAACTGGGGGGTGGGGTGATTATGGATGAAGAAGATTGGGATCTCCTGGCATTAGACATTACAATCGAGGAATATGTAAACTGTGATGTCAATGTGTTGACGTCAGACTTATGTACAGTTGAAAAAATGACTGATCATTTGCCAGATCAATATTTAAGTAGGATGATGAAGAAAAAAGTGAAGAAATAATCGCATTTATTTTCAAAATGCTATCTTCTGCCCTAACACTCTCAGAAAGCCGAGAAAACATTTTAAAACTGAATTTGATTCATAGCGCTTTGGTTAAGATTCGGAATCAAAAGACACATTAGACGACAATAAAATACTCTTTCTTTAAAAAAAAGTTAAAATTTGCTTTAAAATGTTCTTGGGAGAAAATTTTAATATTCGAGAGAGTAATTCAAATTAAAGATATGACTTTTTACTTTTTCTTTTTTAATTTTACTTATGATTTTAAAAATATTAATTTTGCATTCATATCATTTTTAAAATATTAACGATAAAAATCGTTTAAATTGTTTGAAATATCAATATTAATTAAATATTTATTTAAAATATTAGTTTTAAATTTGCTTGAACATAGTTAATATTTTAAACATATTTAATGCGCTATAATGAAATTGCGTAAATAACAGTAATAAGTTAGTAATATCAAGATTGTGCAACTCAGATATATATATGTAAATATAATATAAACCAATAATTCACAGTAAATTATAATAAGAAAACTTTCCATATACTTTTATTTTGGATATACATGTGGGTGCGTGTGTGTGTGAGAGCGAGAGAGAATGTGTTTCACGTCGTAAAATAAAATTCCGTTTATACGTCTTTTGTATCTATACGCTATTTGTGAATTATCGCTTGAAAGAAGTGTAAACTGTGTTTCATTGTAGTTATTTATAAACTTAATAATTCATGTGGTTTCGTGTCCTTTCTCTTGGGTATGCTGTTACGATATGCAAAACTCTTACTTTTATAGAATGTGTTGAACACTTCCTGTTCCACATAGGAAGCAAAATATTTTCATGTCATTTAATTTTTGGTTTCTTTTTATTAAAATCTGGTAATGATTTTGATCACGTAAACTGACAATTAAACGTTATTTCATAATTAAACACACTGACAATAAATGTCTTCATAATTACACGGGTAGCTTTTCATTTGAATGAAGAAATTAAGCCATAATTTTAAAATTAAATTGACACGTTTTCTTATCTTTGAACTCGTACGTATTCCTGTAAGTATAAGCAAGTGAAATAGGGCAACATGAGCAAGCGACGTATTAAAACGACATAAAAATAATCTATGAACTTACTATAGGAAAATCTTATTTTACAAAATATAAACAGTAACACTTTAGTTTCTCTCACGTAGTTGACGTGAGAGGCAACTTAAAGAGATCCTACCTGACCTTAAATCCTTTAATTAACTCAATTTTAGAGAATATATCATAATATATGTTTACTTTTTAATCCAAGTTAAAACTATTTGCAGTGCCGTTCAGAAAGAACTCAGAGGCGCATCGTCAACGCTACGTGTTTCTGTTAAATTTATCTTTCCCACTGTCCTGATGGCATTACCCGCTCTAAAAATAGCAAAACTGTGGCAGTAAATAGCAGAAACATAAATAGAATACATTTTTCTTAATTCGACCACCAATTTGATATTATTCAAAATTATTGCTTTCCGATTCAGTCACAAAATGAACTTGATGTTTACTATAGAGGAAGCCATAATGAAAGAGACGAAGCGTTTGGTAAGCTACAACGGGGTTATGCTTCTAATAATTTATTATCCGAGTATTTTATATTCTTATAAATATACAGAGGTGGAGTACTTTTATCATGATCTCCACCTTCAAATGTGTTGCTGTTTGGAAATTATTGGATATTTTCATTTCAATTTTGATGCAAAATATCTCAAGGAAGGATAGCAACATACAAATTTAGAGCATTTTTCAGTTTCAGTAGCCAAGTTTTTAATTCTTTTTACGAATTACCGACAGTATACAAAGCAAAGCACTGAATATAAATTTTAGGAGTTTTTCTTCGTTAGCTTTTATTTTAAATTTTGTGATTCACTTTGATTTCTAGAGAAATTTAATTTTTAGAATCATTGCAACAAACACATGTTTTACAGATTTTGAATTTCTCAGAAAACGTTGCCTTTTGATGTGAGTTTATGTCTGTAAATAATTAGTTTCAGGGATGTTACCTCATTAAAATATTTCGCAAAGAATAATAATTTCGACTTAAAACTGGAGGGACACATTTTCAAATACATTAAAAAGCATGGTTCAACTTAATTTGGACTCCAAAAATTTGGCTGCAAGTCACTGGCAAGAATACAATATGTATTAATAAATAAAAGTGTTAAGCTTCATAGATGAGATTACATATTAATACAGTTAATGTCTTATTATGACATACCGGTTAACATCAAAGTCAAGAAAAATTAAAATTTTCTATTACAGTGAATATGAGAACTTCACAAATTTAAAATTTAAATTAATACTGAATGTGGTAATCGTCCTTATTTTGCATAAAGACTAGCTAAAACAACATTCTTTAAGGATATCTACCCATTTTCTGAATAACACTTCTTAAAATTCTAGCGACATTCGTGACTTCAGCTTCCTGCCGTGAGCAAAAATCATAGTATATCAAGTCTTACGTCCTAACTGGTCACTCACTTTGACAGTGATGGTTAATCACATGATTTTATAAACAAACCGAGAGCTGAAATATTTACGAAAGAAAGAATGTGGAATAATATTCCATCCTGCGTCAATGTCGCAAAAAATTGTACTTCACAGCGGGTTAGCTAATACTGAACAATTACAGGATTAATAATGTATAGAAGTATTTATTTCGCTTTGTAAGATACAAAATTATCTACGAGATAAAAATATTACTAAAAGTTAACGTACCTCTACTAGATATAAATGTCACTAAAAATGAACTTATTAGAACTCTTTAAAATAGCTGAATTCTTTCGTTCATACCCAGAAAATATTGTTGCTGTTTTGGGTGCTTTATTAAAATTCAATCATCTACATTTTTTTCATCATTCTGAAATATTTGACTCTTTCAGCATCGTAAAATTTGATATTCTCAGCAGTATTTGAAGTTATTTATATCACAGATATACAGAGATAAAAATGCAAATTTATATATTTTAATAAAATTAAAATTCTTCAGGCTAAAAATAGCATAAAAAATTTAAGTACAAAAGACTTAAAATCCGATTACACACAGAACTGTAATCGATATAGCGAATACATTTGTTTCAAATGCTGTTTGAAAATCCGAAGAAACTCAGACTTTTATTTCGCTTTTACTGTGAGCCGTGCGTGTTACAGCTGCCTAAATGAAGAAAGGACACTGCAAAGGAATTCTCAAGTAAAACGAAATTATAAAAACAGTTGAAAGAAGGAATGCTAAACCCAACCATATATAAGTAACCTTAGAAATCTAAGACAAATTCTCTGGCTGCATGGGTGTTTTCGTGGTTTTCCCCATGTGTAACGTGTATACGAGCCAGTTTCCCTTAGAAAGTCCTCCACGAAGGCATTCCTCCCCTTAGGCAGATAGCCCTCGTGTGCTTTGCCATAATTGAATAACCTAACCTAACCTAACCTAAGACAAATTCTTCTAGATTTATGACTTTGAGAATCACCCACGAAATACAAACTTTTAACAATAATGTATTGTGACTTATCTCATTTGCCTGACTGTGACATCAGAACAAGCCCACGAAATTTATCGTGGCAATGAAAGCAAAATTGCGCCTGCTTTCGCAACGGCCTTGATCATCATACAGGTGGCAATACGACTTCGCTCTGTTTTCCACTCCCAATTTTGAAGAGGAAACCAGGGGGAGGGACGGGTTGGAGAGTTTTCTACTCCTTTTCTCCTACCAGTATAACCTCTCGAGAGGACTTTTGGCTCGCCGCTTATTTACAGTGTCTCCATGCCGCCCAAACACTATACATTTAGAAACATGCCTTCTCCGGGATTCGAACCCGGGCCCATCGGTATAGCAGTAGGCTCCCCAAATCACCACTTCGCGTGGGCGGCTCTAGCAACAATAAAACACTCTATAGAAGCAACCAGTGTTTCTGAGTTTCAGTACTTAATTGCAGAAGAAAACTTACACAGATAGTACTCTCACAACAAACTCAAGCAGAAAGTATTTTAAAAGACCTAACTAATTAATTTTCGTAGATGAACATGGGTTTCATAATAATGCGCATTTTCATTTCTTCCGTATATATAATTGGGCAATTACGGCTTTCTAATTTTTGAACATAATTTCATACATAATGTTCTTATTTCTTAAATCTCATATATTTCTCTGTGAAAACGTCTTCGCATTAGCTCATAATTCTTAAAAAGTAAAATTCATATTCGCGAGCGTGATCGCTCTTATTAATTCGCACATAAAATGTTTTCCACATATTTAATATTTGGGCTGAACTTTGAAACTCATGTGTAGTTTGATTGTAATTTATTCCTACGTATTAATTCTAAATCATTGAGTAGTTAACCCATAATTATCTTAGATATTTTTCTTTGGGATGTACATTCCTGAATATGCGTCTGTATTCTTCTGTATATAATCATAATTCCTTAATAACAGAACTGTTTTTTAATATCAATGCCGCATTCTAAATTCTCATATTTGAAATATGAAAATATTAAGTGATATTTATCAATGTATATTTTTCAAGGTATAATCTAAATCATATATATCATAGAATGTATTATGAAACTGCTCTTTATTGCACTTGCTGTTAAAGTACACTTGTTACATATTATAAAGATGAATATTAGCCCAAAGTTTGTATTATCGCAGCTTTTATGCGTAAAAGTATTAAAAAATCAACTTTATAACATATTCAAAACACTCATTCAAAATAGATTAAATTAATAACGTTAATTCCAAAAATTCATGTACATTCTAGCATTTTGAAAAGAAGGAAGGTACACTCGTTGTAATTCTGCGTTACAAATTTAGTTAACTTCATAACCGCAGATTATCTCAATGGCATGTTTTGTAAATTAATTGCTATTACAAAATGAAATTATTCATATAATTTATTAGACAGAGCTGTATAATTAGAAATGTTTAACATGATTGCAAGAACTAAAAATTTAATGCATAATATTATTGAATTCAGTTATTTGTTCCTCTAGTAAAATTCAAAACTGCTGTAAATTTCTGTAAATATTAAATCATGCTGATTGCAAGTAAATTTTTATATATTTTTGTGGTGCTTTGCATTGCTTTATTTATTTTTTAATCTTTGCGTATTGATTAATAGTTTATTTTGTACGTAATTAAATTAATGGCTATATATTTCGTACATAAATATTTATTTCCTATATGCAGCGGGTGTTTGCAAATTTCTGAATGATATCGGGGCCGTTTAATTAATGTTTAAAATATAAAGAGTATTCTTTACATGTTCAGTCTCATAGAATTTCTTCTGATTAAATCTGCATTGTGATTTCCTTAACAGAATGACCTTTCGTAAAATTCCCAGGGGTAATGATTTTCTTTCTTATGCCACTTCTTTCCAGAGTCATAATAGGTTTGTGTTTGAAACAGCTATCTTCAAGAGATCAGACAATAGTCTGTAGGTAAAACAGCAGAAGGCTTTGCAGGAATATACTGAAAATGTACATATACAATAATTGTATCAATCTTCCTTTTTCAATTAGTGCAGTGGTACTTTTCAAAGCATGGCTTGTTGCTTTGTTCTGATAAAATTTTACTCTGTTAAATTTTTAGGGCTAAAAAAATTAAATTTCTTCTGTAAATATCGGACGTAAATTTTCTCTAGATAGTACGTTAATTTTAATATAAGATTAAAACTAATTAAAAAATGGCAAAGGTTAGTGTTTTTTCCTTCTGTTTTCGTGTAGTTTGAGTTCTCATTCAACTTGAGGGGACCAATTATTTGCTACTGAATTCAAGAAATCTTACAATAGAAATTTTATTATACACAGGAAAGAATGTTAACGTCGTTCTTTTGCTGTACTTGACGACTGGGTCTCTGCCACTTTCCCTTATGTCATTTCACTTGCAATGATTCTTCTGACTTCTGCAACAGGAGCATGACCGTCTGCATTTACATTTAAGAACTTTCTTCCATATAATTAGGACAATCCTTTGAAGTAGCCTAATGCGAATTACTGCATAAGGCTCACTTGGCTAGCGGGTTTGCTCTTTTTAATAATTATCAATGTAACCGTTGCACCTGAATCGGCCTCTGGAGGTTTTTATTCCATGTCCAAACCTTAAACACTGAGAGCACTACCTCAGGGTTTCATAAAATCTGGCTGTTCTTTGCCTTCTCAGCCATACTTTTAAGTGTTCTAAGATGTTACATCCTGCTATTCCGATTAGCACTCTTTCTCTCTCTCAGAAGGCTTCCGAGTGTCGTCGGACTCTTTCATCATAAATCTTCTAAATCTTATCACCTCTATATCAATATTGCAGCTAAGTTCATTAACTAGTTTAGAAAATTCAACACCCACCGATATGTCTGAAGGTGAAATTTCTAATAAGATCGTTCATGGGAAGCGAGGAAAACACACTGATATTCAGCGTTTCCTTTAAGCTCTGGAACAGGCGAATTCTGCCAGTGAGGTACTAATCAAGAGACTACCATCTCTTATTCGTTTTATAAAATCTAAAAAATGTTTTGCCAAGAACACTTTTCTCGAAATTTCTGCTTTTAAATGTTTTGGATTAATCGCATTGAAATTCTTTTCCGCTCCTTTAATGAAATTTATCCAATTTTTAACTCCTCCTTAATGGCATGCTTTTAAAAGAAGTTCCGTTGACAATGCTTGCCTATATAAAAATTTGAAGCCTTGCACATTCTCACTGCTCTGTTCCATCATGAGTTCATACAGATCCCGACTTAGAGATGGGAGAATGCCTCCAAACAAGCTCTCAGTCCTTTAAGTAAAAATGTAGGAAGTAATTCAGTGTAGCACTTTAATAGCCTCACTTAAAAAAACACTGAAAACGCAGTGCACCACTTCACATAGAAAATTACACATCACCACAAGCGCACTTCTCCGCTAATAAACAAACACGAGGGAGTGTAGTCACCACACAGCTTCGCATCTGGGGAAAAATGGAATTATTCCCGTATAAGAAATTTTCAGCGCTAAGCCCCGTTTCCATTAATGCGATCAGTATGATTTGCAGCGTTGGGGAAAATCCTCGTTTACTCATCCTCTGGCCTATTTATATTATTGTAATGTGTCTGCGTTTACGTATGCTTAGAAATTGTCTACGTTTACTGTCACTAGATGTTTCACTGAAGGATGGTACATGCCAGAATTATTTGAATTCGATTTCTGAGAACTTTCATCCTGGTTCTAGGTTGTGATGTAATGTAAAAACGTATGCCAATAATTTTTAGACTATTAAGTTTGGGCTACCGTCCCTGTACTTGATAGTACAGAGCGAGAGTGTTGCGTGAGAGTGATCAGACTAAAACAAGACATTACTATTTGGAGTAAGACTTATGTATCCTCGGACTACGAGAATCACATTGCCCACTCTCCTTGCCACCCTGCAGACTTCGATATAGAAACAAACTGTAATCCTCTAAGTGCATTACAATCCTTAGCCGTATATACTGATGGCTCCAATGGAGAACTCGGGACTGGCAGTGCCTGGTGTGCAATGGAGGGTGACCACATAATTCATTCCTGGACTAAGAAGCTTCAAACCAGCAACTCAGTGTTTCAGGCAGAACTTAGAGCCCTAAAGGCAGCTCTAGACTTTATTGCTAATAATGACGGGTATAAAGTAATTTACACAGACTCAATGTCAAGCTTACAGGCCATCCAGGGCCATCGAAGTAGGCATCCCATTGTCAGAGACATACAAAAACTATTAATTTCGAGTCCTGCAAGTTTGAGGCCCAAGCTTCAATGGGTTCCAGCCCATATGGAGATTAATAGAAATGAAGCAGCGGATATGATTGCGAAAGGCTCAGCCAATGAACCCCATGTGAGTATCATTGTTGTGCCCCTTCCGCACTCATATTTGAAAACTACACTCAAATGTGAACTAATGAAGCAGTGGCAAAACTACTGGAAGACAAGCACCACAGACAGAAGACTGTATGATTTCCAACCAGAAGTTAACCAGAATTTAAATAACAGCTTCTCGCACCTCACACAGTATCTGACAGGGCATGGCCCATATATGTCGTATCTTCAAAGATTTCGCCTAAGAGACAGCGACCAATGTATTTGTGGGAGTACTGGTGATCCAGATCACTATCTGTTTGATTGCCCTCACACAGCGAATTCATATTTAAAATGACCAGCTGCAATCAATATGCCAGCATGGTTCAAGAACACAATTAAGAACAAATATGCGCTCAGCCGCATTAGAGACTGCACTACCGTTGCTAAAAGCTTTGCTGACAGCCTGGAGTGACTCTTTTCTTGGACACCGTGCCGTCAGCAGCCCGCTCTGTACATATATTAATTTACTTACTGTATAAGGTATATCTCCCAAATTCTTAGCTTGCCTTCGTGGTGTAATGGTCAGCACACTGAGCCGGTATTTCAGAGGTCCGTGGTTCGATTCCCGGCGAAGGAATTGCATATTTTTCCTGTCTCCTGCTACTAAATAACCTAATGTCTCTACACTGGGGCCCGAACTAAAAGGGTTGTGGATGATGACTCTCCACACCCAGGATTTGGCGACTAGGTCCCCTAAAACCCTAGTCGCCCTTTAAAAAGGGGAGTATATAAGGTATATCTCCCACATTCTTAGCGTGCCTTCGTGGTGTAATGGTCAGCACACTGAGCCGGTATTTCAGAGGTCCGTGGTTCGATTCCCGGCGAAGGAATTGCATATTTTTCATGTCTCCTGCTACTAAATAACCTAATGTCTCTACAACTGTCTTAATTATTATTATTATTTTCCTTGTTTTATTTCCAATTATGCTTAATTTTATGATTAATCCAGAACACTTTTAACGTATCCCACAATTTGTAATGTATTTGTTCATCTTTACAACTGTACCTGATTATATAGCATTTCCTTAATATAACTGCATGCTTACCAAGTACCATAATAGTGTATGCTTAATATGTGCAATGTATTTGTTCATTTTGGCATCTGTACCTGATTATATAACATATCTTTAATATAACTGTATGCCTAACATGTACCATAATAGTGTATGCCCAACATGTACCATAACTGTATAATTGTCTGCCTAACATGTACCATAATAAGTGTTCCCCTTAGTCTCAGTAGTCCCCATCATGCGCCTTCTTTCCATGTTCTGGTCCTTATTTCAACTTATATTAAATTCCATCGACGGGATCCAACAGGCTGAAAAGCACCTAACCCAGTGGGCCAGCTGTTCCGTGGACGGCGAAAAGAAAGAAAGACTATTAAGTTTATACTATCCATTGTGAAAACATGTGTTCATTTAGAAGCTTATTTATAAAGTAATTTTAAAAAATTTGTAAATTGCATATGACTAAAATTAGGATAAAATATTATTTTTTAAAAGTACCTAATAGTTTTAGGATAATGGTTTAGAAATCAAACAACGCAAATCAGCTTTATATTTGCAAATTTTCACAGGCTTAGTTTCGATGGTTTTACTGAACCATCACCTTCGCTGCCAAAGTGCAAATGAACGAGAAAAGATAGCGTGATAATATAAGACAAGAATAGCTGGGCAGGAGTTAAGCTACTGGTGCCATCTATTAATTAAACAAGAAAACTAAAACATAATTTCTTTAAAGGCAGAAGGTAAAGATGGATTGGAGTTAGGGTCATTAACTAGAACAGAAAGATATTTTTGAATGTGAAATGCGTCTAGAAACTCTAATTCACCAATGGAAGATGTTTTTTGAATAATTTTGGCTGTAGAAAAATTGAAAGGGGGATCTTTGCACCAACAATGCTGGGCAACTGAGGACTTCCGTGTTTTCTTTTTCATAACATATGCTTCATGTTACTTAACGTGAAATTTTTAGGCTTTCATAGTTTGACCAATGTAAATTAAACCACGCTGGCAAGGAATCCTGTAAGTATCGCAGAAATTCATATCCGGAATGGAGTCCTTAAATATGGAACGCGGAATTTTATTGATTGAAGAATAAAAGACTCGAAAATTAAATTTATGTAAAATACGTGCAATTTTATGTCGACGTATCTCTATCGGTTTGCCTTCCACTACACTTCAAATCATGCCATCCGAGTAAACAAAAGTTAGCTTCATTTTATTCTTTTGTTTTCCGTGCACTTCAAGTTTGCTCCTTTAGATTGGCTCTTGATCAAGAACTAAATTATTTAAAAGCAGTAGCTATTGACAGGAGCTTTTCACCCAATATTATTAATCAATCAGTTTAAAAAATTCTCATCTCAACACACCAAAAGGCACACTCTTGTTTTAGGAGATTATAAGAATTATGTTGTCCTTCCTTTCTTTCCATCAATTAGCTATAAAATTGCATGTATTTTACAGAAATTTAAATTTCGCGTCATTTATCCTCCTATGAGTAAAATTCCGCATTCCATACTTAAGGACCCCAGCTGCCCAACATTGTTGGTCTGAAAATTACACTTTGAATTTTTCTTCAGTCAAAGTTATTCAAAAATCATCTTCCATTGGTGAATTAGATTTTCTAGAGGCATTTCGCATTCAAAAAAATCTTTCTGTTCTAGTTAACTCTAATTCCAATCCATCTTTACATTCAGCTTTTAAGGAAATGTTTTAGTTTTCTTGTTTCATCAACAGATGACGCCGGTAGCTTAACTCTTCTACAGCACTATAACTTATCTCGTAAATTTGCACTTTGGCAGTTGAGGATGATGGTTCGGTAAAACCTTCGAGACTAGTCCTGTGAAAATTTGTAAATATAACAAAAAATTTGTAAATATGAAATATATTTGTTGTTTGACTTCTGAATTAATATTTGTTCGGCGTGTTATTTTACTTTAATTGACTTTAAGATAGTTTAAAAATAGCCCAGAGCAATTATATTGTTGCCGGAAACATTTATATTAAAACAGGGAACAACTGTAACGAAAGACACAATAATTGCTGTCTTTTTAAATACGTATGATTGATATGAATTATCATTGGAACCTCTATATTTAAAAAAAAATATATCACAATTTTGAGATATAATGAAACTATGTAACGTAAAATTTTACCATCGATTTCACCGTTATTCTGAGATAAAAGGGAGAATTTATAATATAAAATTTTAGCATCAACTTTTTCAGCATCATAGCTGGAGAAGTTTCATTTATGTTTTAAAATACATCATTCCATATTTATATTTTATGCGTAATTCATAAAATATTACTTACAGTTTTTACATTTTTAATTCATAACCGTTGTTGCGAGAATAGGTATAAAAATAAGTTTACTTTTATTTATTTAAAAAACATTTTTAAGGAATATCTGTACGAATAAACTCGCTAAAGCATTTGCAGTGATTTAAAAATCCCTTCTGTGTTACATAAATAAAAGATGGCAAAGTAGTTGCATATTTATGTACTTTTGTATGTATATATATATATATATAAGTAATACGCTTTATTTTCCTCATATATTATCACTCTCAAAAATGAATAAATTCTCATAAGGAAAATAAAAGTGTAGGTATAAATAAATTATTAGATATTAGCACACAGCTGTTGGAATACAAAGCAGAGAAAGTTGCAGACAAAAAGAGGAAAATGTGATTTCGCAACCCAAAACTCACTCAACATTATTTGCTTTGCTATAAACGATTACGTGCATATTATTCAAATTTGGTTTATACAAACAAATAGTAAATGTTTTCTTTAATAAAAGTTTTGGACTCATTTAAATGAGACATCATCTAAGAAATTTACAACAGTTTGCTACTCAGCTTCTAGTGCGTATCCTAGAAAAAACAGTTGAAAAAGAACGTTTCAGTTGAAATTGTAATAGGATTTTATAAAATACGTATTTAAAATAAATCTAATATATTTATACATATAATATTACATATGTATTTAAAATAAAAGATGCACTTATAAAATAAAAAGTAGAAGTATAACATATTAGTTTAATGAAGAAGAATATCAAAAAAAGTAATCAAATTAAATTTCTCGAGTTCATTATGAATTTTCTGTCTGCAAAAAATGTCTACGACGCTTCCGTGTTTTAATGCAGTAAAGAGCAACGTCAGAAACGTCCTCTCTTCCACATTGAAGTCGGTCTACAGTGCTTCATTTAAACCTTTTGATTCAAGCAAGATGTGGACCATGTCTTGCATCAGCAATGGCTTCTTCGTGTTTAGGTCTATACATGATTCTGAACTGTTAAGTTCTTCCTCTCGAGGCCGCATTCCAAAGGTGCTGCTGGTTATCGATTAATTTCGAAATGTTACACGTTTAAAAGATGCATCAGAGATTAACGATGAGTTTTTCAAGCCGGTAGTGTCATTTATTGCCTTCTTTGCTATTACAGTAGTTCTCTCGTTTCTCCGAATTTCTGTGCTTGCCCAGACTCAACACTGCTTTGATATTAGTAACCTCTGCCATAATTATCAGCTCAGTTCCTATTCTAGAGGTTTATTGCACTTCAGCCTTACTAACACTTGTGAGCTCGATGCAGAATACCTATATAAATATATATAATATATATATATATATATATTCTTGTAAGATTAAAATGTGCATACCTAAGTTCTTTGTTCCTAAGTGTTTGTAAGCAATGAATTTCATCGTCATATTTTCCTGCAGCAGTGCTATTATAATTATTACTTTTCATGCATTACCATGCAGTACTATTAACAACTATTCATGCATTTACATTTACAACTATCTCAACCATTCATGCATCTACTATTTCATACAGCAGCCATTATTAGCAATATTGACTATTACTATAATCAACATCAGCAATACTGACTAGAGTCACTATTAGCAATACGGTTTCAGCAATACTGACATTTGCAACAATAATTTTTATTTCTAAAAAAAGGATTCTAATAACACAGTAGATTATTAAAATTGATAGCAGAAAAAAAGGACGTTGAAAAAAAAAAAAGACGTTTTGAAATATTTATTAAAAATCACACATTAATGAAACTTCTTGTGTGCTCTGAAGAAAGATTTTTCTTTTTCTTTTAACACTTCTAATGATAGACTTTTCAGTTTCAGTTCAAATATTCTTTTATACTTTAAAAAGCCTTTCTGAAGCATAACATCAACATAGCTATCAAGGAAATAGACTGTGGTCCTGAATAAGAGAAATATAAATACCCTGATGGTCAAAGCAGCCATTTTATAGGATGTAGTATATTTTAAAGTATTTTTACGAATTCTCTGTTCGTGATCTGAAATAGCACTTCTTCGTCGGTTATGCTTTTATCCTAGACTTTGTTATTTAGTTACATATTTTAATGTACGGGAATGAGATGCGAAGGAAACAGATGAAGTATTGAAAAACGCTGTAGTTCTTCATCTATTATTATCGGGACGTTAACAGACAATGACATCTATTAAAGATAAACAAAAGATGCATACTCTATTTTATGAAGGACTATAAGGAAAGAATAAATTAAAAGTTTAAAATTAAAATCAAAGCCAAGGAAATGATGATTTATTTTACACATATAAAGAATTTAATTTTCTAGTGTGCAAATTTTCAAAAAAGTGTAAAGTTATTTTGTCTATATCTAAAGATAATATTTTTATTACTATGTAAGTTGCAAAATGCATGATAACTGTATGTTTAAAACACTAATATTTGGAACTAAAGTCTTTATTTCTATTTTTTTAAAACTTTCAATTTTTAAAATTGTCCTTGTTGATTAATTATTTTAAATTTCAAAATAAACGAAATGTCAGTACGAAGGGCTATACGTATATTTCTTTGTTAAAAAACAATATCATATCATAAGATTGCTTTAAACTAATCACTCAGATATAAATATTAACGAAAAATATCAGATATAAATTTTAACGAAAAATATCAGACATAAATATTAACGAAAAATGATATGTTAATGCTACCGTTAAATTATAGGAAAATTTATCTGCTATAATGCATATAAAACCTAATCTGATTTTTGTCAGCTTTTGTGTTTCTTGTCCTTTTTGTAGAAGATAATTCTGGTAATGGGTTTTTAGAAATTAACTATTTTTTGCAGATACATGTTCTATTTTAAAAATTTCAAGAAAAGAGGTTATAGGAAATTTAAGCTGGGAATTGCAATGTAGATGAATGTTATTATGCCATTTGAATTTAGAGCGAACTTTTCCAAAACTTGTGCATCTTAACTTCCTAAATAATTCACGCTCTGCATCTGAAAAGCCTTTTAGATAGTCTCTAGGATATGGTTATTTATATTTTGAAACAAGTTATAAGAAATTGATAGCAATGACAAACAGTATGAAAGATATCGCAAATTTACGTGTACGTGGCATGTCCGAAACAGTGAATCACACACGTCGGTTGGGATGATTCAAGTGATGCCTTCAGAGATGGAAATGCGTGTACATTGATCTACCGCCAGGGGGATAAACGATGCAGAAAGATATCCTACATCATAACTCTAGATGCCATTCCTCACAATTTCTTCTACAATATTGGCACTACCTCTCTCTTTAGATTACGTCCAGCTGTTGTGGGTGATTGATGATCTGGTACCACATACCCTATCTTTTCTTCCCTCTCTCTTTCTGTCATTTTTGCCCATAGAGCGTTTTTATCTATCTGGTTTTAGAAAGGTTATGGGCGCAATTTGTCAACGTATTTCACGAATTAGTTTCGAATGCGTAAGCGACAAGAACGGTCAGACACACAAAGGAAAATAAACCTTGATATTTGGTGAGTTATTGTTCAGAACGCATAAATTGTCCGTATTGGAACCTGCAGTACTTGAAGAGGGAACATATTTGTTTCTTATATTAGGATCTGAAGAGATCTAAAGACCAGTAGAATAAGTCAACAGATAATTTAGCCGCTTTATGTACCGTAAACAAAAAAAAGATCTATACATGAAGCTGCTTTATTTATACGGTTCATCGATTTCCTTAAGTTGATACTCTGACGCAAAATAATATAAATTATATATCCTAACATTTTATATTTTAACTAGATAAAAATTTAATACTTAAAATTACCTGGTAGAAAAAGCGTGAATAATAGCATATTTTATTTATTTACTCAAGAAATACTATTTAAATATTGGTAATATTTATAACAAAAAATATTTCATTTTATGACAAAAAAGGAAAATTTTCACATATTTAAACAAACGAAAAGTTATATATTAGTTTAATGAATTAAACATATTTAAAATAAAATTGCCACTAGAACTCATTTTAGCTCTCAGTCTGATCAAATTAAATAATTTTTAAAAGTTTAGTTTTGCATAAAATAAAAACGAAAACCTGTGAAAAATAAGTTAGTATTCGATAAATCAGTGCTCATTGCGATTCTATAAAAAAGAACGCGTGACGCAAAATCTGTGAGTGCTGTAATAATGTTAGAATATTTTTGTAATAAATATTTCATGAAATTTTGTTTTAACTAATTATAACTTACATAATAATGACAAATATAGAGCAAAAATTGGCTCCACGTTTTGTATACATCATCTATCAAATCCTATTATTTTAACGAGGATATTCTTTGCAAAGATAAAAAAATAAGGAGAGAGTGTTTCTAAATTATTAATAAGAACCTAATTATTCTTAAAAAAGTTTTCAGTATCTTTGTAAAATAATTTTTTATCAGTTTTCATCACAGTTTAATCAAATTCAGTTACTTTTCTTTCTTTCATTGCATTATTCTACTACAGGAAACTTTCCTTTTAAATTATTTAACAACTCTGGTGACATCAATCTTTCAGCAAACTCTCCTTTCTTTGCTTAAAAGGTCTGGCATACATTTCGATTGGCATACATAACTTATAAGGCAAACGTTTCGAATGGATCCTTTTCCTATAAGCAATTTTTACCTGCAACCTAAGCTGCACATTTTATATACAACTACTTTAGACAAGAGAAAGAGAATATGAATTTTTTACACTGAAAATTTCTGCTTAGAAAAGTAGAAATAGCTGAGAAATTTTATTTTTAGGAAGTTTCAACAATATCATCAAGGAAAATTATAGATGCAGCCTTTTTTTAGCAAATGAGCCTGCATTTTGTCAATGATAGTGCCTAAATAAAATCATTATGTTAAATGCGTTAAGACAGGAGACACTGTGATTCTTCAAGTTGCTTCTTACTTGAACTTTTAATATTCCACTTTCAAAGGCCCTATCTATTTGTATCAGCAATGCTTCAGAATTGCTTTTTTTCTAAAATCTTTGAATGGTCAACTTATAGTGTTCTAGTTGTGTAATATTAATCAAAACAGCCTTCAGACGCTATTAAACAGACAAGCTAATTATCGCTCCATCTGAAAATATCACAACACAGCCTTTAGAAAGTTTTAAATAGCCTTTTTATTTTATCTTGAAATTAAACAGAAGGCATCAGTTGCGTTGACAAACAAAGCTCCGTCCATTGCGGATAGTAAAGTTGAAATTTCAAATTAAAAGTATTGTAGTCCTAGACTACACATATTTGGCCTACTCAGGCTGGCTCAAACTTATATTGCCCGTTCAACGGCGGTTAGAAAATTGGCTAAAGCCGAAGTATTCACTGGCAAAGCTGATTGATACGAAAACTCTTCAGGCGTCGCTGTCCAAAAGCGCTATATCTAAAGAATTCAGAATGCTGTATTTGAATATAACATTTTGAATGAGACAACTTAATTTTCATCATGGAGAGAGGGCTACGGAAAGGAGAAGTTACAAAGATTTGCATAATAATATTTGGTTAATTAACATAAAATGCCTTGCAATGTTACATTTTTTTAAATCTCTGTATGAATATTTACGTCGTAAGTCAATAGTTACTTAGCATCTTTTTCCCGTTCTGTCATTATATTTAAAATAATGAATGTTTTAAATTATTATTTCAAATCCAGATTGTTGAATCGGTGTGTGCTACACTTTTCCCTTTATAATTAAAATAATTATTTTTAATTCAAGATTCTTAAATTCAAAATTTAATTTTAAACACTGAACCTCTCGATTTCCATGTTTGCAAAATTGTACATTTAATTTAGGATTTCTTTGTATATTAGATTTATATATTCTGCCCATGTGATGTTTTAAAAGTTAAGAATCACTTGCTTAAATTTCTGGAGTATTAAATCATCGTTGCATATCTGAATTTTAATAGAAGTACATTAATAGATTGTTAAGAAGAACAGAATTGTGTGTGATGAATTTGTAATCATGTAAAAAAGTGTTATTTATTTTTTTGTTTTTCATTTACTTCTTTATATTCATTGGATTTTAATTTTATTAATTCATTATCTTATGATTTTCGTCTTTACTGTAATGTCTACTTTCGTCTCTTCCAAACTAGTTAGGATGCAAATGAGTTAACGTATATAAGAACATTGTTCTTGAAGTTAAGGGAGAGATTTTGGCAGCGAACGTTGAGCGTCTCCAAACATCGTCCTTAGCTTTTGCTATAAGTGTTTGCTCGCATGATTCAAGTGCCGGAGCCACAACTTATAATAGGACTTCTCCCAGCAAATTTACAATTGTCTGAGATTAAGTTGTAAATCTTGAAAGAAGAGCTGACTTGTTCTGCTATTGCTAGTTGTGCAGTTTTATTAGAAGAACTAAGCAAAAAGGTTGCTGATAGACTAAATTAAAGGGTTTATTTAAATCTTCTTTAGAGTTCAGTGTTATTTTAATAGAAGTCTAATATAAGTTACCTGACTACGTACAAGTAGAATCTTGCAGATATGTAGAAAATCGAAGACAATTTAGACTATAACAGGAAAATATATATATTTCACGTTTTTGGTAACGAATATGTCTTCTTAAAGTAATTATATTAAGAAGAAGATGAGTATCATTCAGAAAGAAGATATTTTTTGTACTTAATAGAAGAGAGTGGCACCAAATAAGTATACATTAAATGACATATATGCGTCACAGATATCAAAATAAAAATGGGGAAAATAAAGCTTATACCGCTATTTGATGAAAAAGGGTTTGACGTGCTTTTGAATCCAAATGAAAATCCACTTCCATATCTCCAACTTTAAATACGCAGAATTATTAGACAATTGTATTATGTTAAATCGAAAAATAATTATCAAAACAAGTAGAGACTTGGACTAAATCAGTCTTTTCATGATTTCAGTAAAGATAAACAACTTTAAGAAAAATTTCTCAAGTTCCTAAGATTTTTCAAAAATTTTATTCAAATTAATTCTAAAATTTCCGATGCTACTAATTACGGAGGAAAATAATTTCAACATATGTCAGGTGCTGTAGTAGATTTTAAAATTAATTCCAACCAAATACTGAGAAAGGCAACCTTTTACTTTTGCTTTCAATCCGTAATAAATATGACTAATATATGAAGAGGGACATTGTAATATCTCAAAAAGTAGACTCTATCAAACTAAATAATAGTGAAATGCTAGTGCAGTAAAAACTGAATAAAAGGATCTTAGACCTTCAATAAAAATATAATTAAAATTGCATAAATATCTGTAAAGCTGAGAAAGACATATATAAAATATATGCTTCCATATATATTTTTCAAAGCAGAGAA
>KK113102.1:86613-146899 GCA_000611955.2 Stegodyphus mimosarum | reverse complement strand
CTGAGCTCACTGAGCCGAGTTACAGAGTGTATATATATATATATATATTTATAACTGTCCTCTAAAAGTAAGTACAGCACGTTTTTCAAAGCTCAGCATATTACAAATATGTCAGCAACATTTAAATTTAAATTCACAGTTTATATGCATGAGAGGAAAGAAGTTTTAAGAAAAGGATTTTAAAACTATAGCTGCAACTTTTATTTTATACAAAGGGATAATTTTACAGGAGTTGGAGAAAAAATGCAAAAACTAAGTTTGGTTCTTGAATGTTGATCTCCAATTGTTATCAGCATTTTCGTTGACAATATCCAGGAGAGTCTATCAATGTCCAGAAGAAGGCGTTTGCCCGATTCGTTGAGGTGGCGGGCGATCGGATGGATGGAAATGGGGTTTCACAAACTGAGGCTGCTAGACGTTTCAATGTCTCTCGTAGTATGGTCCACCAGCTGAGGAATGAGTTTGAAACCAAAGATTATATGTGTAGAAGACATGTTCGAGGCACACAAAGAGTTAAAACACCTGCGGGAGACCGTTATTTCGCTTTCGGCACAAAGGAGGAGCAATATTACCGTGCTTCAGCTCTCAGCAGATCCTTTAGTAGCAATAGGAACAGTATTCTCACTACTACAGGGCGCAGGCGCTTGCACAGTACATATTTGTATGCAAGACGACCAGTTGCTTGTGTCCCCTTGACATGAGGACACAGAGTTGCCCATTTATATTGGGCAAGGGAACACGCCTCTGGACCAGTCAACAACGGGCGTCTGTTCTCTTTACAGACGAGTCCAGGTTCACAATGGAAAGTGATTCAGGTCGTCAGCTGATCTAGAAGGAATAACACAACAGACACAACCAATCCCACACTGTGGAAAGACCCCAGTTACAGATGTGTGGAATAATGGTTTGAGCTGGTATCTCTTTCGGTGGTATCCCATGGAAGAACTTTGAGCGGTGTGAGATATGGGGATGAGATCCTTGATCAGTATGTCAGCGTATATGCCGCTGCTATTGGTTCTGGATTTCTTCCGATGGAGGACAATGCGCAACCGCACCGAGCTCAGGTTGCTGAAGAATATCTTGATGGTCATGCTGTGGAGCGGATGAAATGGCCAGCTCAATCCTCAGACTTGAATCCGATAGAGCGTCTTTGGGACCGCTTTAGGAGACAAGTTGTTGCTTTAAGACCTTCTCCAAGGTCGTTGGATGAGCTTAAACAAGGATCACTCCGTGTTTGATTGTTGCTTCTAATTTCACTGACCGACAAGTTAATTGACAGCATGGAACGTAGCAGACGCCTATGTATTGTAGCTATGGATGGACATATTCCTTATTAAAACCAATTTTCATAATGTTACCACCATATGTTTCCTCAAAAAGCTGTGATATAGTGTTTCTCGAAGACTGGATTTCTCTGCCAAGAGTGTTATTTTTTGTTGTAATTCATGTTTGTGTTAAACTTTAGAAACAATCTATGTCGCATTCACTAGAAAACTGTTTAGTGAACATGTCTATTAATTTTCTTTCTATGTTACTTCATTATCTTAATTAGACGGAAAAAGCATGCTGTTCCTTAACTTTTGGAGGGCACTGTATATATATAGACTTGATAGAATAATACTAAAATTATAATATAGTTAATGATCAATACATTTTATGATATAAAAGTAATAAATTAGAGATAATCAAGGAAATGAAAAACCATGACAAATATTTGTAATTTAATATTCATTGTAATAATTTTTTATAAATTAATATTTTAAGAAATACTTTTCAACGATTAAACTCAAAATGTAGGGTCATTATGTTTTCACAAAGCAGGAAATAGGAAAAATATGCTGTGCCCTCGCCAGAATTTGAACTCAGGAGTTAGCCGGACGCATATTTCGTTAAGTGCATCTGTAACGCCACCGAGAGTGTGGCTTTTAGAATGGACAAATGGGCTTCCAGTTATATTTCTGTCATTTCACATGAACTTTACCTCGCTTTAAGCATGGCTGAAAATGTTTTGTCACGCAATTTCCTGTACGAAATAATTAAAACATGGTAGATTTCTTGTGAAAAATTTCAGCTCGAAGTTACCTCAAATATAAGCATAATTATGTATGTCAATAGTAAAAGTCCTAGCATTTTTTATGGCAGTCTGTATGAAAAAGATGTTTTATAATAATGGCCAATGCGCAGTTTTATTCAGAGTGAACTTTTCTAATTCGCGTTATTATACATTTAGTGCGTTAAATTTCGCATTAACAACTGTTCACCCTTAAATGTATTGCCTGCACAAAGAACTCTTCAACAGAATGAATTTTATCTTATTCAAACCAAAAAGCTCTAATTTATTCATATATAAGTTTTAATGTTAAAAATAGGTATAGTCATATCATTCACAATACATGTTTTTGAATCCTGCATATTCAAAATCAAAGGAATGCAAGCACTGAGGTAAGAAAATATTAGATTAATTGTAAACACTCTTTTAGTTATTCTCAGCTCATTAAGAAATTAGATACTTGAATTCTCTTGATCCACAGGTGTTAGTAAATGCATAATATTAGAGCCTGATTTTAGCTTGAGTAATTTTCTTGATATAAACCGAGATAACATGCCACGAGCATTAATACGACTATCAGTGCACGACAAGTTTCATGAAAGTGAAATGTTGACGATTCAAGAAACTTATAAAATGAAAACACTGCAAGATTTTCTACAAAAATGATAGCAGCATTTATACGTCATATATTTATAACTGCGAAACAAATGCAAAATAAAACGCAAACAACAACATATGCTCATATACACAGTTTCAAAGATTCAGCGTCAGAAGAGCAACAGTAGTTCATTGGCCCATTTTTGAACTGCACATTAGTATCGCCCCCTCCTCTCAGTGGAGATACTAACGTGCACTTGTGAATTTTGCTAACCGGACATGCTTTACAATTAGAGTATGAAGTCGTGCGGTAAAGAGGGAGAAAATGTTTACAGATGTGTTTCCCATTTCGCAAAACTGCGACCCGTTTCCGTAAAGAAGGCTACGAAATGATTTAAAGAGCACTAGATTATTAGAAAGTAACCACGGAAACCTGACGTTTAGTTAAAACCTGAATATAACAGTTTTGTCTTACGTGGCTAATAAAAGAAGACAGTTAAACTTCCAGATTTAGGTTTTCATGTATTTTGCCTAAAACCTGAATTTAAATGCAATGTTTTTCGCACCTTCATTTTTCCTTGATTCGGTAAATTAGAAAATTCTTCCTTTTCAGCAAAACGTATAAGACATTATCTTCAATTCTAAGTCTTTCCTACTACTTAAAATGTCTTTAAAAATCCTGAAATATAAAAAGGTAAAACCAAAGCACTTTTAATAAAGTGACTTCTTAGTTACTTTTAACCAAATATGAATTTAATCCTTGAAAAAAAGTGCCGCGTGCAAGTTGAATTATTTATTTGTCGTAAATTTCTTAAGGTGCCGACTAATGCTCTATCCTTTGACAATGTGAGATCAGTGATTGATGATCGTACCACACATTTTGGAACTTTCTTTTTTCCCTTTACTTCTAGACGCAATTTGTCAGACTCTTGTGGATTACTGGCTATACTCTGCTGCTTCTAACTCAGAGGACAAGAACAACGATAACGATGGAGATAAACCGGAAAGGGAATTTTCTGCGCTTCGAAGAGAAAAAAAAAGGCCTAGACCAGCTTCTATTTATTCCTAAGCGATACATTTTAAATGCTTTTATACACATTTAAAGACGCAGCATGTATAAATATTCACATCGAATCACTTAGTCCTGTGTCAAGCGTAGGTGTGAAAAGACAAAAAAATTAAGGAAATCGTAAAAATAAGTTCCTAAAAATCCAGACTTAACTGAATTGAGATTTATTATTTTCAAAATGTGCCTCGCTTTTCGGTGTGCATATTCTTATAAATAAACAATAAAGGTATAAATTTAGAGGAATAGTTCAGGTATGTTCTTGATTTAGTAAGGGCATGCTGAGATGATAAAAGAGTAAGACTGCATTTAATGATAAGTAAAAGGCAAGCGAATATTTAAATTAAAAATTTAGCAGAGATTTCGACGCAGCAGAAGGATTTACAATTCTTCATCAAAATCAAATTCAAATTACTAGTGATTTTTTTTTTCAAAAGTATAGAATTTAGTATAAGCAATCAAATAATAAAACCAACAAAACATAATGTAGTATAATTAGAAACATCGTAATTCAAGTAATACAAGAAAACCATATGAATGAAGAACGTAGTACGAGAAGAAAAGGGAAATAGAGACATACATAAAATTATTTTAATATATAGCAAGTAATGAAATTTCAAATTTAGTATTTTATGATTCAAGAATATTTAAATTTCAATAACTTTATTTTAGTACTGTATATTGAGTAGTATTTCAACAGACAGGAAAAGAAATGTTGTATTTCAAAGAAATAGACACTTGTAACAAGGAAATGAACCTTAATCGATGAAGAAAATCTCATTTACCTATTCAAATATCAGTATATAAAAGGCAGGTTAGGCAACTGTCAAAATGGATTAGTTAATTATTATTTAAAAAACATTTTATTTCATACCAAAAATTTCTCAGTATCATAATTCAGTCGAAAATGAGAAATTCAAATGCTTATATAGGCACCCAATTGCGTTTTATAACAGGAAAAAATTCTTCACATTGCTTCCTTTTCTATACTATAGTGTCAGGACAGTTTGTCCTGACATTAAGCAAAGTACTTATAATTTCTTACACTTAAATGCTTCCGAAGGGAATAATTATGTTGTCAACAAGATGGTCCCTAAGAGCAATATTAAGTGTACTTAAGTCCCTAACTTCCTAAATAAAGTTAGAACACACGCACACAAAAAAAGCTGATGTGTACACCACATGACTTCCTTGTACGGAATATTAAATTATATGGATTTGTGCTTGCATTTCATTTAAATTTATTGAATTGAATTAAATCTACTTCGTCGATAATGCATATGCCACAATAGAATAAATGCACTCTTTAAAATTTACTATATTTATTTACCATAGCGACACTCTGGCGCTAGGTTCATTTAACAGCGTTACATCTCATTCATTTTGTATCTCAGAATGCACAAAAATTTTATCACCTGAAGAATTCACCAATCGTTGCTACACGTTTTATTCAAATACTGTAATAAATTTAGAACGATGTATAAAAAATTAAACAAATAAAAAAGAAAGAGTTTTTCACAGACGATTCAGCGCCGCTTACCTAATGCGCATGCGCTGCTCCTAAACATTCTCCTCTGTCCGAGACAGACTGGCTTTAATATTTGCTGCTAATACGAAATACTTATTTCTTCGAATTTCATTAGAGATATATTTATCATTCAATTAATTCAGTCTAAGGTAAAAATACATAAAACTCGAAACATTTTCATTAAAAATTGAAAGACATAGAAAAATATAAAACGCCAAATACAGATAAAACAATTAAAAACAATATTTACAATTAAAATTACAGATTCTGGGCCATCAGGCAGATTTTTCGAAGGGCAAAAGTAAAAGTTTCCTTCTGATTCCACTTGACAAAATGTCACTGAATGCTGTTTTGCTAAGTTTCAAATGTAAACAAATATGACTGCTCTGGTAAAAGCAAAATAGGCTTTTCTGCACTTAAACAACTTTCAATTTGTTGATAATTCTACAAATACTGCATACAGATCCACTAAAAGCATAAAAATCTTAACCGGAAGATAAGTACAACATAATTTAATCATCTTTAAAGCGAAAAATGCACACTCTACCAACATGTAAGAATAAAAATACTGAGCTCACTGAACCGAGTCACAATATTTAAAGAAACGTAGTAATAGGTCCATAAAAATGACCAGTCCTGTGTTATAGCTGCAAAATTCAAGAAAATTAAACTTAAAGCATGTAAAGTTAAAATTAAACTGGAATCAAAGCAAAGTAATTCTTCAACAATATTAATAATGACAACCGTGGATAAGAGGTTGTACTGGATCTAAACATTTGAAAATTAAAATAAGTATTCATCAGCAGAAGAAACTCGATATAGATATACTTTTTGTGCGGCAAATTGCAGTGAAAAAGGGACGTGCACGACTACATGTTATAGTAGTCCTGTATACAAAATTTCAGCGTTCTGAGATTACTCGTTTTTGAGTTATGAGAGATACATGTGTGCGTACGACGTACAGACGCAATGAAAATATACCTTCTCAATTAATTTTAAAACAGTTTTATAATTTATTTAGTTGGAAAAGTCCTTTAGTCTGTCCTTACGTACATATGTTACGCAAAAACATCATTAAATTGCATTCGATATCGGTAAAAATAGATATTTTCGTTGAAATATGGTACTCGGAATTTTTCGTGATTACAATACTTCCTTTAATTCTTACAAGGAAATAAAAATGCAGTAGTTACTATAGCAAACATCTATAGCAGTATAAACCTGATTTCGGAGTTGCACGAGCGTCAAAAATCATACAGCAGGAGTATTTTTGTTATACCTAATTCACACAAAGTAGCAGCTTCAAATATTTCTTAAGGAACATAAACAATTTCAAGTTAACATCACAGGAAATTTTACGCTTTCTCAGATACAGTGTGAACTAAATTATGCCATTTATAAATTTCATTAATTTTACAATGTGTAAGGTAAAGGTAAGATTAAATTCATATGTATATATATATATATATATATTTAAATTCTTGTATTTATTTTAAGCATGATTAAATTTTATTCAGGTTTGGGAAAACATCGTCATTGATTCTTTAAATCTTATTAGTCCGAAGGGCAATTTGTCCAGAAGGACTATTAATTTCGTTTGGCATTTTGCGTTGAAATGTTGGTTCACTTTTTAAATTGTTGCCACTAAATATTAGAGCACTGTATTATATTTAATGTATGTATAAATAAATGTATGTATGTTTCTCGCATTGAGATAAAACAACGGTACCTAGAGCCATCAAATTTTGAATAAAGTAATCTTCTATGGAATATGGGCATCCGGAAACACGAATTTGGAATTTTACGTTTGTTTTATTATGGATTTCATATTTTGTAACACTTTAACGAATTTTTGATTAACAAACTCAACGATTTCAAAGCAAGCAATAGCAATACCGTACGAAAAAAAAAACATTTTTATCTCCAGCGCGCAAGACCGTTTATCGGAAATTCTAAAGATATGATCATTTTAAAATTATTTTGCGATATTGCTGTGGATCTGAATTTTATGTTTAAAGTGCGAAGATCATGACGTATAACAAATAAAAGTAACACACAAAATATTAAAGAAGGCCCCTTGGGCGTAATGTAAAATCTGAAGGCTTTCAGATTTTTGTAAAATTTAGCTTAAATATTTAACTGTCACTAGATTTTAAAAGAATGGTAGCATTTAATAATTATCAATTTTAATTTCGCTAAGTGCTAAATACAATTAAATTTATTTGATATTCATTAATCAAATGCATGCACTTTTAACGCAATTTTAATGATATATTATGGCTTTGAAAATGGTTTTAAAAAGAATGCTTCCAAATTTACATATTTGATTGTTTTTATACATTTATTTAATTTCTCAGTATTTATCAAAATAAATAAGTAAATACTAAACAGTGAATAGAAAAGAAGAAATATGATATATACACATAATAGATGTACAAATATATCATCTATATTTTAAATGAAAGTTTTCTGCGATGTATAAAAATTAAATTATGTATTTTGTGAAAATATGCGTAGATATGCATTGAACTTATGAATATGTTTATGTTTATCGCTGAGTATTCTCCATTAGACGGCATGCTTTTGAAACTTCAGAAAAGAAGAAATATGATATATACACATAATAGGTGTACAAATATATCATCTATATTTTAAATGAAAGTTTTCTGCGATGTATAAAAATTAAATTATGTATTTTGTGAAAATATGCGTAGATATGCATTGAACTTATGAATATGTTTATGTTTATCGCTGAGTATTCTCCATTAGACGGCATGCTTTTGAATCTACTAATCTACTGTATATATATTCAATAGATTAATTATAAATCAACGCCTATTTTGTAGTAAATGTTAATAAAAATCATTTTCAGACTATTATGTTAATAAAAGTGCTTCTATTAAAGATATAATGACAACTTTTCGAGATATGGTTATTTAGATAAATGAGAGATATAGAACAAAAATTAACTATCAATTTTTAATATTGACCTCAGTTTGTTATCTGGAGGCAACTAAAAATATACTGAATTTTATTTCCATTTTCCAAAATAGGAATATAGATAAGCTTCCGCTGCATCTGCATTTTAAGTACAAATTTGCCACTCGCTCTAAAGAATGCATTTCCATTTATATAAACTCTCAAATGTCCTTTTATATTGCAAAAACGACTACGCTCTGCGTATCGATAAACCAATCTAGAATAATATTTGCATTTCCTGTGGCCAATTTATGCAACATTTTCACATCAGCTGTTTGGAAACTTCTCGTCTTTTTCAGCAACTTCGGACAATATTGTCGTTATACAGCTTTTCGGGATACAGAATGTTATTTTTAGTCTATTTCGGTGCCTTTTGAAAGGGCTTTTGTTGACAACAGATACATTTTCAATGAGAAATTGTTGATAGATATGCTGTGGTTTAAATTATGCAACGAAAGTCATAGAACAATTGATGGCTATTTCACACTATAAAGTTCTTGAATTATTGATAATGCTGATATAAATTCATGTCGAGTTCAAAAAGGCTTTCAAAACTTCAATATTCTCTTTGTTACATATTTTTTGAAGGGGGAAAAGGCAGATTATGGTTTTCTCTATTACTTACAATTTTCTTGCTATTTATTTTGTAGGACTCTTAAAAATTTAGCATTTCATTTCTTTGATACATGAGAAGAGGAAGAGAAAGTCAAAGAAACCTTATATTTGTGGTGCTTTATTCTTAGCATTTGTGTATAGCTTAATAAAAAATATTTTCTTCTGGATTATGGGGATAACGAATGTTATATTTTAAAAGTTTTATGGTAATGAATATTTTATTTCTTCTTCTAAACCATGTAAAACTTACAGTATTTAGAAGTAAGCTTGAGATATTTTGGATACGAAGCTGAAAAGCCTAAAAGTAAACAAAGCAATAAAACAGATTAATAAAATATTCTTTAAAGTGGATTTTTTATATTATCACGCATTAAGAGTAGCTATTGGAGAAAGAATCCAAAATGCTGCGAGACGATCACATTCTGCAAGCTGGTTTTCAAACTTATATTAGTTGAAAGTTCAACCAATCTGAACCTCTTCTGTCTAAATATTCATAAAAGGGTTCCTGATCCATTGAAGAACTTCCACTAACAGCTTTAAAATGTCCTCAAAACGCTTAGACAATTCCTTGCGCAAAGACTTAGGATCTTGAAAGTAATTTTGTGTTTTATTGAAGGAGATATCACTGCTCTTAAGAAGATCTAAGAAGACTTGAAACTAGTTGAATTCGTTGCGAGCAAAATCCTGCTTCCACAAAGTGATTTTTTTAGGAAGGCAGAAAACTATTTTGTTTTGAACAAATTGAGCTCTTCGCCACGAAACTGCAAATTAATTCCACTGAATTTGGCATATAAATCGGTAATGTGAGCAACATCAGTCTTAAACTGTAGCAATGTGTTTCTCAGAGGTATATCTTTCATTTCGAGGAAAACAAGTTGACAAGAGTCGAAAAGTTTGCCGGACATTTTAAGGCGGGCGTCGTTTGAGAGCCAGCGAACTTCGGTGTGTAGAAGTAAGGGATTGAATTCTTCATCGATTTGACACACATTGAGATCATTACTGCACATTTTGCTCACAGTTAAGAAGAAATAATGTAATGACTGATAGAAACGGTCCCTGAGGTTTTTTGCAAAAAAATTCTATGTATCACGCAGCGAATAGCTAAAGTACCTGGGACCTCTTTGTTCAAAATAGCGATGAAACCATGATGACGACCCACCATTGTAGGAGCTCCATCGGTGGCAATAGACGTAGTGCTCGCAAGGGGGATATTTTTCTTTTAAAATTATCTTTCACGGTTTTAAAAATAGATTTACGTTTAGTATCTGCAATCCAGCTTCTCGCAAAAACCATCTCTTGACTAACTTTTTCTTCCTTCACAAACAAGTTGTATGCTAACAGTAAAGTCTCATTAGAATTTGCCAAGGCTGATTCATCAACCCGAAGAGGAAATTCGACGGGTATCAAAAGTTTGTACAAGGAAGATTCAACGCCTTCAGCAATCTCATCAATTCATCATTACACTGTACCATTACTTAATGGCCCATTTTTCATAATTTCGGACGGTGCAAAACGGTGCTTCTTTGACAGACGACAATATCAATTCTTCGCCGATGGTACGAGCTCTCCCCGTTTTAGTGATTAATCTCGATAGATTATAAGAAGCTACCAAACCATTGACGCACATTTTTTTGATGAGGTTGCTAGTAAGTCTGAGATAGACGGATCCTTCAGAAACATGTCCCTGATGTTCGTGAAAAACTACAAATCTTCATTTTGTTTGTCAGGATAAATTTTTTGCAGATACTTCCGCAAACCAGTCGGTTTCATTGCTTCATTAGGTAACACTTTTACAAATTAAACATATGGGTAGTTGCGAGTTCGATGGCGAGGAAACGAATCCCAACTTAAAGTACATGGAACTGTATTGGCGATACTTTTTCATATTAACCAACGTTACTAACGATAGCAAAATATAACGAGGGAAAGATAACTGTTTATATATGTATATGTATATTATATATATATTTATATGGAGAGCTTTCTTATTATAATTTATATATATATATATATATTGTTTCACAAGAAAATAGCAAAGTTAAATTCAATTTAAAAACAACAAGGGGGCAACTCCTTTTGATAAGTCTGTCTCCTGCCTGCTCAGAAATTATTCACTTATGCTAATTCGTCTTAGATTTAACAATTTTGTTTAGATTAATTTTTAGGAATATGTATTTTTTATTTTTTTATTTTTCTCATGGTTTTATATACATTCACTTAATTTAACTGTTCTCTTAGAGTTTAAATGATATTGTAAATTGGTTCGTAGCAATAATTAATTTTATATTTGCAATTATAATTAATTTTTAATTTATATTTGCTTTTTACAAATAGAGAATATTTGTGAAATATATATATATATATATATTAGCTAATGTATAGCTAAGGTATAGTGTTTGTAGATCTTCAAAATATCCATAACTATTTTGATGCAATATTATTTTTCTATGAATGCAATAGGCTACATAATTCGCATAAAATTTAATAATCATAAAGCAATAATAAAATGAGCATATGATATCTCTCTGTTTAATTGCACTTCATTTTGTGCAAATTTTTATCGTAATAAATGAAAATAAACTAAAACGCATGCTTGACTGCATTCCTACTAAAAATCAGTGGAATGCGTTTGTTTCATATTATTGTTAGAATATCAGTAATAGTATTGTTGGAATATCAGTAAAAAATGCACGTAATTCCATTCATCATATAGTGGGCGCAGCTTCATGTTTTGGCCATAAAGCCTATTTTGATAACATCGAATGATAATACACTCTTAGACAAAAAAAAACGACTCACCACGACGCACCGAGAAGATATAAAGCAAATTGGATACAATTTGATGTTCATACAGGTTTCGACGGAAAATGCAAAATTTTACATTTTCGCTGCCAATGAATGAACGGCTGTCGCTACAGAGCATCTGATCTGCGCAACTGGCAGGATATTTATGAGGAGAAATTACGATTCCAGGTCATAAATTCTTCACGAATTTCATTACCTGTACTCTGGTAGACAGTACCTCGCATACAGGTGCGCGAACGATATGCGCAGATGTCATAATTTGAGAGATGTCGTGTAGAATTTATCGTCGCTCAAAGAATGGGAATGGGTGAACCATGGCCGCACACAGCGTCAAGAAAGAAGCGGTAGGCCTAGTGTAACGACAGAACGTGAAGACCGAGCAATCGTCAGAGCGGCACTCACAGCCCCAGATGCATCAATTATCATCGATTGTACGTGCAACTAGTGCTTGAGCGACCGCAAGGACCATTCATAGACAGCTCACACAAAGGGCGCCCCTTGCGCCGACTACCATTGACCTCTGTACAAAGTAGAGCCCATTTGCAGTGCTGTCAGGCTTATTCGCACTGGAATGTCACTGACTGGAGTAGAATAGTCTTCAGTGATGTGTCCCGCTTTGAACTGAGCCCCGATGACCAGCGAAGGCGAGTCTGGAGATGCCCCGGACAGCGGTGTGATACCAACCTGACTATCTTCCGGCAGACAGGCCGATAACCAGGAGTGATGGTCTGGGGTGGCATTTCATTTGATAGTACGACCCCTTTGGTTGTCATCCCTCGCAACCTTACAGCACAGCGGTACGTCGACGAAGTTCTAAGGCCCGTTGTGTCGCCCTTCATGTCACGCCACCCTAGGCTTACATTTCAGCAAGATAATGACCACCCTCACACTGCACATGTTTCTATTCTTGGCTTAGTGCTTGCCGAACATTACCTTGGCTAGCAAGGTCGCCAGATCGGACACGTTTGAAGCATTATGGGCAGGGCCCTTCAACCAGCTCGGGATGTCGACGATCTAACTCGCCAGTTGGACAGAATCTGGTACGATATCCCTCAGGAGGACATCCGCAACCTCTATCAATCGATGCCAAGCCGAATAACTGCTTGCATAGGGGCCAGAGGTGAACAAACGCGTTACTGACTTTTTCATTTTGTGAAGCTCTATCAGTTCAATTAAGCATTTAATTTTTCTCAAACTGTAATCATTTGTTTTTCTATACATAATTTCACCGAGTTTCGTCCCATTCGGATAACTCCTTCTTGGTGCGTCGTTTTTTTTTGTCTAAGAATGTATTAAACGATAAGAAAAAATGCTCTTCAAAATAAAGATGAAATTTAATGATTAATTAATACAAAAATATCAAAACGTATATATAAAAATATCAGAAATATAAATAGATATTTGAATAGCATTTCGTTTAGAAAAATGCAAATTTTGTTTATGAACTGTTCATAATATTTCCGGAAATTATTTGACTTTGCTATACCCCTTATCGTAATAGTCACAAAGCATTTCTGATTGGAAAAGAAAGAGCAAATTTAAATTTATTTAGCTTCTGTAGAAGAAAAACGTGTTCTGATCGCTCTCAGTCTGGCTGTAGAAAAGTAGTTGTTCAAAATGTACGTCAAATTAAGGTTACATTTTTTGCCTAATTTGAAATGGTTGAATGAATTCGAAACCATGTTGTTTGGCGATTTAACTCCTCACGTCGTTTCTCTGCCACTTGGCAATTTTTATAACATATTTTGATTTAGCGAATTTATAGCTATTTATAATATTTGGTTATTTTAATATGAAAATTTATTCTATAATAATTTGATCATATTAACCGAACTGTTGATTACAATGAGCAATACCTTTTCTGTATTTTGATATATAAATGAACAGGAATTCGGCAGATGGATAACAGTATCTGAATGATAGGATTAATCGCGATCACTTTAAGTGGCTTCAATGTAATTAAAAGTAACCAAGTGTCCTTAAAATTCATGGTAATTACAAGTGTCTAGATCATTATGGTAATTAAATATTTCCTCTAATTATTATAGAAATAGCATTATTCCGTCACAATTCTAGAAATACATATTATATATTTTGTACAAGTTTCTTCATTGAACTGTACTACTTCATTTTGCAATAAATGCTTTAAAGATACGAATGCCAAACAATGTACACATTAATCGGAACGTTTCCTACGCTATACCCAAATATCGTTTTATGCAGCTGTATTATTAAACAATTTGGAAACATTCCATTTTTGTCTGCTTAAACATTTATATTACTTACAATAAAATGAAACTCTTCAATTTCTTTTGCAGTATCGTATGCTGTACACACGCATTACTAAGATTTGACAACATTTCAATCCTATATATGCGTAATAATTTTTATAGCACATTCAGGTTTTCCATAGCACGTGGGTCTGCTGTAATAAATATTCAGAAATTCTTTAGCTAGTTTATTTTTTAATTTTAATTTTAATGGCATATTTATTACTTGCTAATGTGAATATTTTATTACCAGTTGGAATGCCGGCATATATATTAACATAATTATACTACGTAAAAATTAATTATGTAACCTGAAATACACTGTGCATTTAAAATCTGCAATTAATTGCAATCATATAAATCTGCGTTTTATAATGTGCGTGGTATTACTACCTTCTGGACTTGCAAACTTATTTTTAATATGTGTGACTTTATTATTTATTTTAATTTATGATTACTGTTATTTATAAAAGTGATTTATTATTTTTTATATGTGTGATTCAATTCCATATTCTGAAAGTGTATAATTGTTGATTCATTGCCACGTATGGAAACTTCAGAAAGGGGTAACTTACTCAAAACGGATCAGATACTAAGTAAGTTTGGAAACGTAATCGTGAGAACAGTAAAATGTTTGCAAGAAAACAAACCTTCTACAACCGCCCACAGAGGTAGCAGGATAGAAGGTTCCACCAATGCGAAGTTAGTGAGTGTGGCAGCTGTGTATGTAGCTGCTAATTATTATGGTCAGTTTCCAATGCGTCTGTACAAAGAGGCTCACAGGCGCTTTCGGCTAGGCACATTTTTAATCTCCAGGTGCCTCCCTGCTACTTCAAAGATTATGTGAAAGGGCTCCGTTGAGAGACTTGCCGTAAATCGAAGACAAACGGTACGAGCTTCTGAGATCAAAGTGGTAGTGCTTCGTCATAGAGAACAAGTATCAGTACACAGCAATTCAGCCTTCTGCAAACCACTATCTGGAGGATCCCGAATTCAAACCATTTGCACCCACACTATGGACCGACATGAGAAAAGTGGTCATAATAGTGCATAGAGTTATTGAAGCCTTATGATTACTCCAGGGAATTGCGTTTACAGTGGAATCTACAGATGAATGTAGCAAGCCTTCTTTTTCCAGCTCCAGCTTCCGTGTTGACCAGAGAAGGCTATTAATATGCACATAACTCGTATATATGGGTTGTGAAGAGCCCCATGTTACATGAACGTGTGAACCGGTTTGCTGGCAATGCTTGGTTTAGCATTGGGGAGATTACTTAATAGTGCCATATATCTCTTTTCGGTTTATATTAATAGGCCCATATCTCTTTTCTGTTTTAAGTACTGGATCATAAGTTATTTTTGGAAGAAGTCTTGCCCGAATGATTGAATGACCAATAGATCCATCAGTCGCTGAGCCATGGTATTTAATTCCAGCATTATATTAGCCCAGCCAATTCCAGCATTATATTGGCCCAGCCAATTTCAGTCATGACTTTCGGGAACAAGTAATTGCGACATTTGTACAACAGTGGATCGGTTATATTCGTTCTTTTGATTGATTTGCACGATCGTCGATCGTCGAACACTTTTTTCCTGGATGATTTTTTCTGGAGTCACATGAAAAGACTTCTGTGATTTCAGAAGTATGATACGTCACTGGACAGTGAAAAGCATCTTGTCACATGCAACTGCGTAGCTACTGTTACTGTCTGAGAGATGTTCAGAATATTTCAAAACGGCATTGATTCCATGCAGCACTGATATCAGGTTTATATTGCAGCTAGTAGGTGAAATTTCGAACACTTTCTGTGACATATATTAATATCGTAACTGCTATATTTTGATGAAAAAAATAGTGTTCTTTACTTATGTACTGCATTTTCATTTATCGCGTTCTCTGCTCACTTGTACATAATAATGTACCCTGCACTGCTTTCTTATCGCAATTCGTTCTTTGAGTAACGTACCTTCCCCCACAAGTTTGTTCTTGCAGTAGCGAGTCACTCTGGACCGAAATTGAAACTGCATATCTCACTTCTCAAGTATAACTGTGGTATGCTCTTACAAATGTATTGATAATGATATTAAGTAAAATGCTGTTACGAAGTGTTTTGCATATTTAATGCGAAGTGATAAACTGCGTAAACATTTGTTACATGTTGGAGCTAACAAGTGCAGAATAAATTTTGCAAGGCGAAATCTGAGGCAGTTAGTGGATCAGTTCTCTATCTAATAACGAAAGCAATATCTGATTCTAAAAAAAACAATATTTATAATGGATTGGATTCAAATCGCGCTCATTTCACTAGACAGTCATTTTCTTCCTGCTTATATTTTCTGAATACCGGAAATACCATTCCTCAGTTCATGGCTTCTTTCTTCTCTTTTCTGATATATTATAGCATAAGTTCGTCATTTTTAAGGTTACACAGTTATTTCTCTTCGGAATTTAATCCTTAAGATAAAATGAAAAATCCTCTATTAAAAGAAAAATATAAACCACTCCAAACGTAAGATTAAAATATTACAGTAGATATATTAAGAGGACTATTAAGCCTATAGCAATTTTAATCGGTTTCCTTTCTTCTAAAGTAAAGTTATAATAGTACTGTAATGTAAAATTAAGAAAGCTTGCAAAATATAGTTAATTTTCATAATTGTTTCCAAAGAAAGTAGTGACGAAATTAAATTTCAAGGAAGCACTTGAATTCTGATTCTTAGTCACGTAAATTATCATGTCACATTTAGACCCGCATGTTTGTTCTAATAATTAGAGCCAATGGCTTTTATATCTGTATTTTATTTGTCAAGTGTTATCATTACCCTTATAAGAAACCATTATTCTTTTTTCGGTCTTTTTTTGATCACTTTGTAATATACTTATTACATATTTATTTTCTAATAAGACGGTTCATATTAAACTAATTTTCTCTCTCTATAGTAATGCAAGGGGTGAAGACAAATTGAACAACTTCTCTTTCCTTGTTTCTTACTTACGTTCAAGTGACTGACATTATCCTAATACAAAAGACAAGTGACAGACACTATGATGAATTGTTTAAAGCGGGAGATTAATAGACTTGTGAGAGGATCTCCAAAACACGGAACCTTTCCCTGGGGTTGGGATAACTTATCCTTGTTCTTCCAATTTACAAGATGCGTACGTGAAACCCTCTTAAGTAACATTTTCTCGTCCCTTCAGAAAATCATGTTTCAAAGAATTGCACTAGGGATGGTACTTAAATATCAAACACAGACTATATGTAGCGAGAAAAATATATTCTATAAAGCATTAAAAACAATTCAAACAGTAAATTTATGTATGATTTAAAAGTACCTTTAAAATAATTCATTGAAAATGTGTTTCTTGTATCACAGAGGGTAAAATCATATTTAACATAGAATCCATTTTGAATGCTTGATTGTAGACCTATGCTCCCAATTTAAGAATCGAATCAAATAAGATGCCCTTTCCAGCTACGATAATTTCCATCACATGGCATATTTTACTAAACATACACGCAAGTAAAATTTTTATTCATACTCTTTACAAAGAAAGTTCCGATCAGGAAATACTTTTTTTTTCCATCATACAAAAGACAAGTAAGAAAAGGAACTTTTCATAAAATGTAATATTGTCTCCAAACGGCTGAAGAATGAAATCATGTAGTTTAGAGGTTTTATAAAGATTTCATTTGTTTCTATATATGTTTTGCGTTAGTTTACTGAGAGCAGCACTAAATACGTGCACGTGAGAAAACAGAACGTAAACTGGTTGAGGAATCGCCAGACGGCGAAGTACGTTTGATTCTAAAAGGCCAATTAAATGATAAGTACGAAAGTATAGTAGGATGCAAAGAGGGCGTTTCTAGGATAATTTTAAAACGGCAAGATTTAGTAAATATTTTGAAGATGATTTGTATATCATCTCCAAACCGCGAAAATTATTGAGATAAATATCGCTGCGTTCAATCGTAGATTGAATGCAATTGAATTAATTGTCGTTACTGAAAAGTGGTCTATTAAAAAGGAAGCTACCAAGAATGATTAAAAAATGATGGCGATCCAAAGGAAGTTTTTAGTTTTCGGACTCAGTTCGAAAATAAATGGTTGGGATGAAAATTTCCCAACGATACCGAAATTTTTCTTCGTTGGGAAACCAACTACAAACAATTACTCAAAAGTTTATGGAGTTTTTAAAACACCGTTTTGGCCTCGAAAGCTTGCTTGTCCATATCTACGCAAGAAACATACTCAATGATGATGAAAAGAGCTATTTCAGATCGTATGAATAAGGATCTTAAATTATATAGCAAACTGGAAAGTATATTGAGAATTTAGAGTGTTTAGAAAAGTCGAAAAATATTAAGATGATTGGTTAATTAAACCAAAGTTTTATATTTATTATTATGATTTTTTAAACACCAGCTTAAAATTCATAATGCTTTCCACCAATAATAACATTTTGTCCCAGTATCGGATGATACGCACGGCTTCATGTTATTTAAAATTTTTTCAAGGACGTGATTTTTTTTTATTTATGTTTTTGAATTGAACTCATGGATGTAAACAGCATGTATATTTATAAAATCATTCGATCGCATACCCTTTCTCCTTTCTGTCCAACAATCAGCGCGAAACTATTTCTTTGAGTTTTCCTTAAGTAAAAAAACACAAAGGATATAGTTTGTTCATTTCGATGCTGCTTGGTTTCAAATATTTTTACATGGCATTTCATAAATATTAAAATGGCACAGTGCATGGAAACTCAATTTCATAATGACACTTTTTGATGTATTTTCCCATTTTATTTAGTTACAACGAATCACATCTGAAACTGAAATATTAATATATTTTGCAAACCTTTCTCTTAGCCTCTCAAAAGTCGGTCGTAATAAGGTAATTTGTACTTTTTTGCAATGCCTATGGAGCATTTATTGTTCATTCCAAACACTACAGTTCGGAACAAACTAACCTTAGGTCATTAAATTCCTATGTATTTTACTAATTTTCTTTAAAAGTACTTTAGAATAAAAAAGACTTCCATATAATTATAAATTTTCTGTTAACTTTTACTATATGATCTATATGTACATGTTATGTACAAACTGCTGGTCTGGCTGTATTAAATAGTGTTCACTTCAAATTTCAAAATGGAAAATTTTGCTTCATTTCCGAGCTAAAATTCAAATATTCTACAGTTCCCCTATAGAGAATCAGAATCTTTGGAGTCATTAGAACACAGTTGGTATCTTATCATATACAGTTTCCTACGTTTCGTTTTCTTAACACATAAAGTGAAAACGTGAAGTCAAATTATTATTTTTCCATGTTTAAAGAAGAAAGGCTTTTAAACAAATTATACACATTCGGATTGACGTCAACACAATAATACTTATTACTGAATCGCATTCCAATATGCATGCCATATTTTGAGAAATGATGCAAATTAATGTACAATGCATGCCTCGAATTACGAAGTTGAAAAACATTACTGCATTAGGTAGCTTTGTCAGGACTGAGTGTTCTGTGCATAGTCTTGGCAAACATCTTTGTGAAACTCCTTAAAGTCCTTAAGTCCTGATCTGGAACAGGGAGCTGAATGCAGCTATGTTCTGGTTGTAGATACTGTGATTAAGTGGTAGAATAACTGCACTTGAAAAGGGATTTAAAATCCTCTTTTATTAAATCAATATTATTTACAAATCACTTCCCAACTCGGGAGGGATACAGAAAGTAAAAGACCATAATTGGGTCTAAAATGAACAATCAGCTAAAATTAAACTAAAGCTAAATAGAAATTAAATTAATCTTTGCTCACAGAGCTATAAGCGGAGTTGGCCTCTAACTAAATGGTGCGTAGCAAGATTTACTAATACTAGCGCACTTGGATTTATTTCAATAAGCAATCACGTAGCAAGCACTATGGCTTAGAATTTAACTGCTAGCTGGTCAGGCGAACGTCGAATAGAATGACCGTGATCTGAGACTAAAAGCTCTCTCACACTGAGAGGTTTCTACCTTTTGCTTAAATAGCACTTGGCTTTACTTCAAATAAGCATAAGCTGAAAACGCGCGCTTCTTCTAACGGGAAGTTGAAACATGAGAAGAGATAGAAAGATTTAAATTAAAATAAAACTTTGTTAGTTTAACTAAAACCTTGCAGCTTTATACTGTATAATTCTTCATATCTGCAGTTACTAGCTTTGTAAAGAATTAAGAAACAACTTCAAAGCATATTAGAAGAAAAATTAAAAAACTTATATAATCACTATAAAACAAAGCTTTGCCATTTTTCGGTGAAGAGTTTTTGTATACCAGGTGACCAAAACGTTCGTGCGGTTTTCGTCACTCATTAAAAACGACCCACAATATCTTAAACATCCATTTCATTCTTTGAAATAATCACTATTGGATCCAATTACATGTTCCCAACGACACACAGGCTTATAAATGACCTCTTTGAAAAAATACATTTTTCTGGAGTCCAAAAATTGTGATACAGATATTGTGACATCGCAGCGTTTTCGGAACAACTGTTCTCGCAAGTGGCTATTCAAACAGGTAATAGTTCGACGGGACGATGCCCGGAGAATGGTGTGGATGACGCAGAACTTCCTTTCTGTCAACTAGTGGTGGCTGTTTCTGGTGCAGTGCAGCTGAATTTCTTTACAATTGTAACGACTAGATCTGGGATGTTACTTTTTTTTCTGCTTTCTAGATATTCATAGTGGATTATGCCAACGCTGGTCCACCAAGCACTTTACGTTCTTTTGGTAAATGTCGGGATTAACGACCAATGAGACAGAACCAAAAGTCGACCAATGATATTTCATCTTCCAGTTATCATACAGGATCCACTTTTTGTCACAAGTCAAGATTTGTGCAGACACTAAGCTTGATTATGGCACGACAGAAATGGGAAGCAGATGTTCAACTGTTGGAATTTGTTTTCCTTACACAGGACAAAAAAAAACCCACTTGCTTAGTTTCCATTTCATCCCAAGAATATGAAGATATGATCACATGGACAGATACTGCAAACCTGTATGTAAGTTCCTGGCAGATTTGATGAGGATTCTGTTTGATTTCCTCCTCCAGCTGGACTTTGTCGAAAGTGGATGGATAACTAACACACGGCTTGTCTTCAAGGCTCTCGTCTTTGGAAGAAAATCGGCTGAACCACCTTTGAGCAGTCCGTTTGCTCACTAATGTCTCTCCAAGCACGGAGTATACTCTTTTAACAGCCTCTGCAACTTTGTGTCCTAATTGGTACTTGTAAAGCAAAAAAGGCCTCACAATCTCTTTTTCCAACGACATGTTTTTTCGAAGACTGAACTTCCTACAAAATCGATAGTGAAATGTGCGATGCACTGAACAGCTGCCTACTGAATAAAGTTTGAAATGAATGTAAATATATTAAGTCATCAGAATCAATTTGACCACACTAACGCGTCAAAATTAACTGTTCTCAAAAACCGCAAGAACTTCCTGCTTACCTGAGAGAAATGTTTACATATTTTAAGAAGACTATTTTCTGAGTCATTTTCATCATTATTTGTACAACTTCCTATTTTAGATGAACATCTTATACCAAAGAAAGCGAACTAATGCTTTATCTTTTGTATACCATTGAAATCATGTCTGTGACAAGCTTGCCGAAATCGCAACAGAAGCGATTGCTTTCCTCATATAATATGAATTGAATTGCTAAAATGAAATGAAAAGTATAGGGTATTTCCCAAAGAAAGGGGAAAAATAGTTGTAAGAAATGTTCAGGTTTTCTTTTCCTTTTCGGACATCCTTTATTTTTTCTTTCTCTTTCAGTGATCTTTTGTGCGGTTTGATATGATTTCTAAGGAAACTCTGAGTTGCATTTACTTTTTAAGAAGAACCTCTTTCGGAAAGTAAAAGAAATAAAACTAATCATTGCATCTCAGGAAATGAGAGAGTAATTATAAAAATAGCACTCAAGAAAAATAATAATAATAAAAATAAACACATAGAATGTTATTCTGTGGTTTGGTTTAATTTCTTTTTATGGGCACCCGTACAAGCTTCGTGACATCCTGTTGGTTGTACTGCATTTATGCTGTTGCTATGTTCGTACGGATTCGTGAGGTACTGAATGCACACAGATAGCTTTTAAAAATTTATATTTCCCAAAAGAAACATATTGTAGTTCTAGAACTTTCCACTAAATCTCTCGTACAGGTTGTCTCAGTATAATAGAGTACAACTGGTACTTACCACTCCAAACTACTAAGAACTTTAAACACAACGCAATTCAAAGCGCATCTAAAGAGCGAAACTCGCACGGAAATCTCTCAATATGTCGAACTCAACTAAAAACTTAGAACTGATGCCTCTCTCCGTGGTTGCATAGTTTTGCCCCGTTCGCCGAGAAATTTCCAGTACTTGTATTTTTCAAAATCGTTGGAAGGCATATACAGTCACATTTACATACATGGATCAGACCAGTTACAACTGCGCAAGGAGTTTTGTTAAATGTATCCTCATATTCTTTTGTCCACAATAACTTTTGTTTGCTCTCTCTTGGTTTGTGAAGCCATCTTACAATAGAAGAAAAGTCTTTCACAATTCTCCTATTATAGGAGTAAAGCTCCAAGGAACTTCTCAGCTGATGGACATCGGGGTCTCTTCAATCTTTAATTATGGACACTTTTTCTGGATCCGTACACACACACCTTCAGCAGACATGGCATATTCGAGGTCAGTCCCTTCCTGTCTCAACAACTTACATTTGGCAGGACTCAACTTTAGATTGGTTTCCTTCTAGTTTGTAAGCTTCTTCCTAAAATTTTCTAAATGCACTTTAAAACTTTTTCCGGAAATGATGACACCACCTAAGTACTTCGGATAGGCTTCGTAGGAAAGTTATGTCAACACGGTCTCCATGAAGCTTTCGAATGTTGGCAGAGTATTGTATAGCCAAACGACAACACATTGAATTGGCAAATTAGTTGTCTGGTAGTAAATGCCATCTTTTTTCGTTCATTAGAGTATATATCTACCTGCAAATATCCGCTTTTTAAATCAAGCACAAAGCCTATCTCAAGTGCAAAGCTCGCTCGAAGAAGACTAGCGGGAGAAAACATCTTGAAGATCTTTAATGACACGCTATGCAGCATTCTTTTCTTCATCATTTAATTGAGCATTCTGCAATAACTCCGATGTAATGTCGTCTGAAGACTCGGTTTTTTGAAATGTTACTTTTTCTTTCAACGCTGGTCACTGGAGTACATTCTGCAACCACTTCACCTTTCTTAATAACTCTTGCCTTGTCAGTTACATTGGCAACCTCACCAGGATAACGGTCCCCCATAGGTCGACGAGTGCTGAGGCTATTATTACTCCTTTAGGGCTATTACAAATCTTGGGGTATTCCATAACGCCGTAGCGGAAATTTTTATTTTCGGCTATGGATGCAGGAAGTAAAATTTCTGTTCTTGCTCGTATTGTCATATCGTCTTGAGCTATGATTTTGTGGATAGATTTCACTCCTTCATCATTAATCCCGAATAAGGTTATGTCCTCAGAGGCAGAATGCAGTTCGTTATTTTTAAAGGTCCAAGGAAAATTTGTATTTCCTTAGAAAGTCCAATCCGAGTATGCAAGAGTCTATTATTCCTGCTACATATGCCGTGTGATGGTAAGCGGCACTTCCAAACGTGATGTTAACGTTTTATTTGCCCTCTATATCGATCTTACTGTTACTGCCGCCACTCACTGCAGAAATCTGAAGCTCTTTAAACTGGGGCTTTTCATTGTTTGGAAACCTCCGTCCTGCGAGATGGCCACGAATTAGTTTTCCTCGTTCTTGATAGGCGCGTTCTTAACATTCGTGCCCTGGGTTGTTCTACAGTTTCTTCGAATGTGCCCTTCAGCACCGCAGTTCCAGCACATTACGATTGGTTTCTTGTCACCAATATTCCGTGTCAAGGCATTTACGTTTCTGGTTAAATCGTCTAGGCGTGCAGTCATATGATCCACTGGTTCTTGTATGTGAGCAGCTCTGATTGGGTGGCGGTCTCTACGAGTGGCTTGCTGTGCTGTCTCGAATTTCACGGCGTACACTAGAGCGCTTTTCAAGTCCTGACATCCGCCATTCGCAGTGCTTTCTTTATTTCAGGATCCCGGATGCCGTCGATGAAGGATTGCAGGGACAGTATTTCTCTTGTTTCTGTCAGGCACTCCGAAAATTGGAGGTGGAACAGCCTTTCAACATCCGTGGCAAGCTCCTGAAGTGTTTCCGTAGGTTTCTGTGACGGGATTTTAACTCAAGCCTGCTGCAATCTTTTAAACACTTCTCTCCAAAACACAGCTCCAAAGCGCCGGACAGAGCTTTGAAGTCTTGTCTCTGGTTTTCGGGAAAAGTCTGCAGAACATCCGATGCGTCTGCTCTCAGAGAAGCGGCGAGATGACAGGCCTTAGCTTGGGAATGCCTTCCATTCGCATCCGCCACTATAGAAAATTGTGTCACTTACTAAGAGTTCTTCCCATCATATGTCGATAGCTTCAGAGAGGGACGAACAGGCATGAGTAGAAATTTGAAACTATCCGAATTGCTTCCTGCCGTCGCTACGAATTTCTTTAAAGTATCAAGTACTTTCGCAACTGCAGAAACCTTGTCATCAATTTATTGTTCGATTTGGTGTTGGACGGCAGAGACTCTTCCTTCAATTAGTTGCTCCACAGGAGAAAATCTTCCTTCTCTTTCTTCTTTTATGTAAGAAACTCTTTCTTGAATGTCTTCAACTTTATTTTCAACAGCGTTAATTCAGCCTTCCATAGCCTCGAATTTATTTTCTACTACGCTGGTAATTTCTCTTTTTATTTCCTCTTGACCTGCTTCAATCTTTTCTTGAACAGCCTTCATTTCTTCCTTAACAGATTCCTCCATCTTTTCTTGAACAGCCTCATTTCTTCCTTAACAGATTCCTGAAGAGTCTTCACTTCATCTTTAACAGATGCTTGACCAGCTTTCATCTCTTCTTGATAAGCTTCCATCGTTTCTTTAATGGAATCTTGGCCAGCTTTAATTTATTATTTAAATGCAGCAAAGGCTGCCATAAATTGCCTTAATTGTTCTTCCATCGCTCGTGTAATTGGCATTCAAAATTCCAATTCCTGACACCAAACATTTTATGTGCGTACGAGTTCGTTATGGATTGAATGTATAAGTCGTTGAAAAGTTAAGAAAAATTTATTCTTTCCACAAGAAATAAATCAAAATGCTGAAATATTCCTTCGGAGATATTCGCACGATGTCACAATATCTCAAACGTTTACCAAAACTCAATTCAAAACCGATAAACTAATTCTATCTCACAGCGAAATCGCTACAGCATAAAGTAAACAAACAGCAGTTTGCTTTAAACAGCTACAATTACTACAGCAACTCCAACAACAACTGAGATGAGGTGTTTCAATTCGGCTTTTATAAGCTTTTTAATTATCAGTACAATAGTCTCGATTTTTCTAGATGGAAACTGTAATTACGAGATATTTATTTATTAAACATTAAATGCACGCGCTCTTTTATTTTTATTTTTTTTCCGACGTAGCTTTCTCTTCAAAAATCGTCTGCGTTGCACGGGAAATGTAAAGCAATTTTAATTGCAATTCTAAATAAATATGAAATCCGTAACAATATAAAAATCATAAAGTAATCTTAAATTAATTTATCTCGTTAAAAATCATACAGCTCTTTCCCACTTATACATCGCTTCGTCTAAACAGCGAAAGAGCACTTAATTATAAAATGAAATATTTAAACATTTCTTGGTTATGGAATTCCGCCATTTCAAATACTTATTTTACCTTGCGTCTTATAAACTGAAATTCTTCTGACTTCTGTCGTTTCCCTATTTAAGAAATTTTTTGCTACTGTGAAAGTTTGGGTAGCAGTGAGTAGTATACTATAGTCATAGATTTCAGCATTCTAGCCAAAACAACCTTGCATAAATGTCATTATTCTAATGAATCTAAATTTCGATTAAAGTTTCGTTATTTCAATTCAGTTGAAATTTTGCGAATCAAATATTTTCCCATTCAGATAGATGAATTAGGGGAACCCATAGGATAGATTCAAATATGTCTTAATATTTTCTAAGAAAATTCTCTGAATGATAGTATCGAACATTCGTACATAGCATGAATGTATGGACGAATGCTGAACATGAATGCATTTCTCTAAACAAGCAGTTCGCTTTAAACAGCTACAACTACAACTAAGATGAGATGTTTCAATTCGGCTTTTATAAGCTTCTTAATTATCACTAGAAAAATCTTGATTTTTCTGGATGGCAACAGTAATTACGAGATATTTATTTATTGAATATTAAATGTAAGAGCTCTTTTATTTTTATTTTTCCGACGTAGCTTTCTCTTCAAAAATCGTCTGCGTTGCACGGGAAAATAAAGCAATTTTAATTACAGTTCTAAATAAATAGCCAAATAAATATGAAATCCGTAACAATAGTGTTGCTTGCTGCGTCTAGCGAACGATAATCATTTTTTTTTCTTCTTATCGAACCATGATTTCTTTTAGAAGTATCTTCCAGTTTTTGCCTTTCCTTCTTTGCTCTATACACATAAGGCAGAGTAGCAAATTCTTGTATGATGGTTTCTTCCAGTGCTATTTGTAATAAGAAAATATTTTTCATTAGCAATTATGTAGTTAATAGTGAGTTTGCTCTCTTACCATCTTCACCTCAATACTTGTTTGGAAGATTAATATTATTTTACATACTCTTCTGTGTGTCAATTAATGAAAGATTTTTTTCAGCGGTTATATTTTGTTGAGGAGAATAAGAAATCGATTTTTCGTATATTCCATTTCCTTTAAGAGTTTTTCAAAATCTTTGCTTTCATAGTTCTGTCTTCGATCAGTCGTTTTGATGCTTTCTCAAACTGCGTAAATATTTATTTGATGAAATATGCGGCATGTTCTTTAGTTTCACCGCAAACCTTAAAATTAAAGTACAGTGTTCTCAGTCATCGTTACAAGTATCTATCTTCCACTGGCTGAGATTACATTTGCATTAGTCCGCAGCGATCAATGCACGAAATCGAAAGTTTAGTAGTAATTTTAAACATTGACACTCTTGTTCTTGCTCTACGGAAGAAGTTTTATTGCATGTAAAATGACGTTCTAGATTATTTGTAGGTCTGCTGTATTAATGATGACATACATTAAAAAAGTGCAATTCTTTCAAAAGTTTGCATTAACTATTAACTACAATAAAGACATTTCAGAGCGTCAGGTAATAAATAATATACTGTACTGCGAACTGTTATTCTGTAACTTAATAAACACGAAATAACAGCAAAATGTTTTCCCTGCTTCTCTATTTATAGTATTTGTCTGAGAGACTTCCTATGCACAAAAAAAATATGTAAGGTCATATCTATCTTCCTTGAAATGCAGATTTTTCCCCCTTTAAATCCTCAAAAAGAAACTTTCATATTCAGGATTTTCTGTCTGAGTTGAATCCAAAGCATTAACGCTTGAGGAAAATATTTTAAGCAAGTCTCGCATGCTTGGGAACTAGTGAAATAAATTTGTAATTATGGCTTAAATAATTGTTCAGTGGGGAAAAATACTTTGACATGATGCTAAGTACATCAAAGAAATAACATAAGGTGGAGTGGTGTAAGTGTAAAATGGGGCAAATGTGTTTACCCGTTATTTTTTTTTAACATGAGCAAAATTCCTCTAGCTAGTATGTAGTATTTACGAGGTATTCGACATGGGTGTCACGAACGTGTTTATCGCGCTTAAATCAACCAAGCATTTTATAACAAGCTCGTTAGTAATTCTGCTCTTACCCAGTTGCACATGTTGTATATAAGAGTAGAACATATAAAAATGATAAATAGACTCAAACGTTAGTAAAAGTAGTAAGAAATAGCAAAGTTATATCTAATTTCAACAAGGTTTTAAATCATTTTTAAGTTATGCTCTTGCCCCATATTCGGGGGAAGTGCACAATAGTTGACATTTTGTAAAATATCCTATCAAAAGGAAATTTTTCAAGAAAACTTATAACTATAGTTATTATTAATTATATCGCAATAACTGTGCAAAGCGTTTGATACTGACGGCGTTTAGTATTTATATACCAGATGGAAAATACACACGTTTAAATTCAGCTTGTAGAGACATTAGGTATTTTTGAAACATAAGTCATGAAAAATGAGCAACGTCTTCACTGGTACTCGAACACGGACCTCTGGAATACGCGTCTAGCATGCTGAACACTACACCACGAAGGCATGTGAAGGCGGCGAGAGGTATACCTTTTATACTTCCCCTTTTAAAGAGCGACTGGGGTTTTGGGGGACCCAGTCGTTAAATCCCGGTGGTGGAGAATCATCATCCATCACCTTTTTAAGTTCGGTCGCCAGTATAAAGACATTAGGTTATTTCGGAGCAGGATACATGAAAAATGAGCAACGCCTTCACCGGGAAACGAACCACGGAACCCTCGGTTACGCGTCAAGCGTGTTGACCACTAAGGCATGCGAAGAAGGTGGGAGACATACCTTATATAGTCCCCCTTTTAAAGGACGACTGGGATTTGGGGGGACCCAATTGTCAAATCCCGGTGGTGAAGAATCATCATCCACCACCTTTTTAATTCGGGCGCCAGTGTAGAGTCATTAGGCTATTTGGAAGAGGAGATGTGAAAAATGAGCAATGCCCTCTCCGGTACTCGAACCACGGACCTCTCGAATGCGCGTCGAGCGTACATGAAGGCATGCTAAGAAGGCGGGAGAAATACCTTTACAAAAAACCAGCCTGCACTTATCTCACTTAATTTTTTTTAAGCTATTTGATGTTGTTGTTTCGAGCAGCTCATTTTAAATAGAAAAATATATCCTATATTATTCATTTCTGAGAGATGATAGTTATTTATTTATTTTTTAAACCTTTTAGAAATTTAATTACTATTAAAGAATATCTAGAAAGCGATCGACCGCAATCTAAAATTTTCAATAGAGTATTTTTTTTGTATGCATTTAGACAACGAAGATGTTCTCTCTTTTTAGAAAAAGTAAAACCAAATGCCTACATCCCACGAAATTCAAAGCCTGTATCTCAAGAGGTTTTTCTTTTAAACCACCGGCAACCCAAAATTTAATTAATACTCTTTAATGTTAAAGAAGAGATAGCGCCCATCGAGGCATGAGTTTGAGAATTTAACGGCTACATTGATCAATCGTGAGCATTTTTTAATTTGAAATGAGTTTGAAAATATACATTCATGTACTACATCAATCAAAGTAAACCATATGATAGGCTTGGAATCAAATAAATGTAACCTTGTCATAAGGTTTCCTTTCAGAAAAAATCATGTTTACGCAGATGATTATTTATCCTTTTTTTAAAATGCATTTATTTCTACTGTAAACAATTAATATATATGCAGAATTTAGTTGACACTCGAGGTGTATGTAATACTTAACGATTTCTGTAATGGAATCACCTAATGTACGTAATAATAAAGTGTGCAAATAAACTATAAAATTAAATTTCAGTAAAATAAAAAAAGAGGAAAAAAACTAAAAATGTAGATTTAATTACAAATCTTAATTATCAAGAAAAGGATATTTCGAAGGGCAAAATTTCTTCGAAAATGTATTATTGCGCGTTCTTAATGCTTGTTTCGAGATTTACAACTAGTGCATATATATGCATATATATATATACAGGAATTATGCGCATTAATCTATGTTCTCGGAAATTTATGCATAATACTTTGATAACTCTTTACCACAAAACGTCTTCTCAAATTATGATCACTAAACGACATATATATATATATATATATGTCGCCGTATTCTTATGATCGATATTTCACTTAAAGTATATGTCGTAGTTTTGGAAAGAACACAGCTATAAAAATTTTATCGTTCCGGTTCTTCCGATAGCCATTTCATATTTATTTCCCTAAACTTTCGAGTTCTTCCTTTCTTTTTTGATTTATTTAGCATTTTTTTTCCTCTTTTTTTCAGTTTTGGGAGCAAACTTGTGCTCGCGAGCTACAGTCTGGATCTATCTATATTTACGATCACAGGAGGACTCGCTTGAGCAAATACGTAATGGAAGTGTCTAGAAATAGGCGTCTTGAGCCTTATTTGAATAATATTTCCATTTGGTATAAGCGACGGCAGTTAAATTCGCAGTTGAAATACGGATATATTTAAGCTGCCTTTATGCAAGTGATTTCTTTCTTTCCCCCTCCTTCTTTTTTTCAGTTTTAGTATAAAAATAACCCAAAGATTCCTTTCTTTCTATTTACGTTGTTGCTTTATTATGCAAGTTGAACATAAAACCTGAAGAATGGTACTGAAAGAAAAATGGCGTTCCTAGATATCCAGGAGATTTCAAATGAGTAGTATATGTAGTTTTTCAGGAACTTATAAGAGTCTTATTAAATACATTTCTTGCAGATTTTCTTGTTAAATTTTAAGCATATGGTATACCTCGATTCGATCTACTGTTTCCTCGAATATAGATTAATTATTTTCACTTCATTTTACGAGAAGAGACTACATAAATAACATTCATCACTTAAAACAATATATTACAGCAATTAAAAAAACAAATTCCCCTAGCTTTTTTAAAGAAAAGTGATTCAAATGGTAAGACTCCTAACGTATCGAAAAATTATGTGTACTTATAGTTACGTTTCATTCTGTCTTCTGACGTTGAATAATTATTAATTTAACTTATTTCATAAAAATGTTTTCACCTGCCTCTTTTCACACTTTTTTAAAGCGTCGTATATTTTCCACATTCTTATATTTCCCTCTTTAGGAATTATTAGAAATATTTTTTCGTAATCGCATAAAAACTGGTTAACGTATTTCTGAACATTTCGTATCAAAATATAAAATTTCGATTCCTTCCGGAAAATTTACTATTTAGTATGGATTTCAGGAGTATTTGACTAACAGCCTCTAATTTCTGGTTTACCTCTTTTCAGTTGCATTTCTATTGAGCAATAGTTTCCTTAAAATAATGTTTAACAGCTGAAATTTTATTCTGAGGTACAGTTAGAAAAATATTAATTGCCTAACTTTGTATAGACATTAGGTTTATTTGCAAGCCAGAGAGATGAAAAATGAGCAACGCCTTCGCCGGGAATAGAACCACGGACCTCTCGGTTACGCGTCGAGCATGCAGACCACTACACCACGAAGGCGTGCGAAGAAGGCGGGAGAAATACCTTACATACTTCCCCTTTTAAGGAGCGACTGGGTTTTGGGGATCCACTCGCCAAATCCCGGTGGTGGAGAATCATCATCCACCACTTTTTTTAGTTCGGGCGCCAGTTGTAGAGACATTAGGTTTATTTGCAAGCCGGAGAGATGAAAAATGAGCAACGCCTTCGCCGGGAATCGAACCACGGACTTCTCGGTTACGCGTCGAGCATGCAGACCACTACACCACGAAGGCGTGCGAAGACGGCGGGAGAAATACCTTACAACTTACTAAACAGAAGTGTAGCATAAAGCAGCTATAAACATTCCTTTCCGTCTCTTTTCCAACAGTTCAATATAAAAATTTCATCAAAGTGTGACTTTATATTTTAGATGCATAATACTTTGATTTTGTATGATGGTCAATGCTGAATTTATTTCAACTCTCCGTATTTAAAAATAAAAATTATATTTAATTATAAATTCCGTGTTTTCGTCATACAGTAGCCTTCAATTATATGGGATCGTAGTTAAAATTCGGATAATGTTATTGAACTGCCTAAGTTCCGTCCTCTGTAAACGACTCTGTGAAAATAATTGCTTTTCGTGATCGACAATTCAGTTGATGTTATCAAAATGTTATAGAATGAATTTTTTAAATCCAAGTAAATTCCTCGATTGTTCAAGGAATTTCATTATTCGAAGTAAAAATAAATTTAAAAAATTGCCAAATAAAGGATAAATGTGCACGATTAAAGGATTATTTCAAATAATGCTTAGCTCATATTTTAGTAAACTACTTAAAACTGGAAGTCTTTTTTTCAGAATGAAGCACCATTTGCACTTCAAAGCAGGTTAGTCACAATTCTTACCGGATTCAACACACGGTTCAATAAAAGCACTTCAGTGCGTGAATAAATCAGCACACGAACTAAAACTATTTACAAGTTTATTTACAACATTAGCTATTTTAGAATTACTCTCTGAACGAGAGTTCAAAATCATTATTACCGACTCAATCGATTCTTGTAACAGTTCTACAGATCAGAGTGCAACAGGGTTGCCACAAAAATATGCAAAATCAAATATTTACTTCAGAGCTGCCAATGAGCCAAATCGGCAGTCACAACACAGACAGAAGAAGATCGCAGAAAGTATGTGTCGAAGACTTTCTGAGTTTGAATGCCTTCCGAAGCATCAAATACGGTCTGGCCATGGAAACCCGTCGAAATAATGTAGCGTAAATGGGCATCACGTCAGGGTGCCCGGTTAAATGTTGGCACTTCGTTGCTATACAGGCTGACGCAATAACAATGTACCTAAAAAGATTTATGTATTTTCCCTTGAGTGGCTTCAGCCTAATGAGTGTATAAACATGGTTAAAACAGTAATAATTTTAAATTGAGCTGATGTTAAAGAATCATACGCTTACTTACTGGAACGGGAGCACATCTGCAATACCCAAAGCAGCAGTGACGAAAGATGACATCATCCGATCTACTTGTATATGTAAAGAGTGTAAAAATTACGAAATATGAAAATAAGAATGAGGCAAAAAGAAAATGTAATATATTAGTATACCAATAATATGCCACTACCGCTTCTTGGAAGGAGAACACATCTCTCTTGGGTTTATCCTGCCAGAACCGAAACAAACGCCTTAGAACAGAAGCCGTCATAGAATGCGGGTAATGAATTCCACGCAGCGTCCTGATATAGTTCTGATTCTCTCCCGAAATGGAAAGATGAGGGAATTAACCTTTTTTTAACTCCTGAGCCCGGGAGCTTAGACAGTGCCACTGGTAAATGTTTAATGATCCTATGACATGAATATTAAGACTAGGTTGTCTTGATAACGTAATAATAGACCCATTAAGAAATACTTCTAATGCTATTACCTTGATCTAGAAGCCATGCCATTATGAAATTCCCATCAAAATTATCAGTAAAATATCATTAACAATACTGAGCAATTGTTTAAAATAAGAATTAAATAAATCATGAAAGCTTTATCATTACTTTTTATCTTACATCTTCATAGTGTGCTCTATAGCTGTTTAGCCGTTATGTTGCGATGTAAAAAGCCAGGAACAAACGTTTTGGCATGCTTCATAGGCTGGAAATACCTTTTCTATCCCGCCCAAGACTTACCCATTTCAGAGTTACAAAAGAAGAACATTTCATTGGATTTCTTCCGAGTAACACGTCGTAAATAACAACGGTGCTCAATTGTTCCAACGAAGTGACCGCAAGAACACATTACGGTGATGCACTTACGCAGGGTTTTGAGTAATCTCGCTTCTGATCAACTGGATAGTATTCTCTGCACGGGTGTACCCATAATGAGAATTGAAACAATATATGCAGGATGTTCCATATGTTTGTAAATATTTTAAAAATTCGAAAAATTTGAAAAAGCTGATAGAATCGAACGCGGTTTGGGAGAAAGGTATTCTCGTGAAAGGTGATGTTTTTTAGTTAAGAAAAAATGTCGTTAAAGTTTTCGTCTACAGAAGACACTTCAGAGACGTAATAACAAGAAATATATAAATCACACACCTATAAATTGCAGGTTCAACGATTAACATCTCATTCCTGATTTTTCCTACAATTTGCTCTTATATAAAGTTTTAATTGCAATTCTCTAACATATAAATATCCACTATGTTTATATAATGCATTATCATTCTAACTCGAGATACTGATATGTCCAGTTAAGAAAGCAACTGAAATTTTATATCACATTACTTGTTACGTAAAGTTTTGCATTTAACTTTCGAACGTATAATGAATTTATGTAGAACATTCTGAAACCCAGTTCATAAAAATATCCTAGAATTTGTATTAAAATAAGAAATGCCATTATGTTAGCAAAAACAAAAACACGATATTAAAACATTTTTGGACTGATAAAGAATTGTAATTAAATCGATTTTTTTGCCAGCCAAATATTGCTGTCAGCATATTTATTTGCTCTATGTAAAACTAATTCTGATTTTTTGAAGTTGCACAAAATTAATCTTTTATCCTAAAGCGGAAATGGAAATGGGATTTCCTACACAAAAATCAAAGGCATAAAAAGGTTATCTCCTCGGAAAGAGTTAAATATTTAATTTTTCTCTTTGCAAAATTAAGTTCGTTGATCTTTTCTTTGGAAAATATAATCCTTTTTTGATTATTTATCTTAAAGAATCTTGATAGAAAATAAAGTTTTTAAATAAAAGCGAGTGATTCAAACTGTTACGTACATTAATTTAAGATTATAAATGCATGTAATACTAATAATGTATTCGGAATTTTTAACTGACTATCATCAATAACTGAAGTTTTTTGGCTGTGATAGGTATTAAGAAAAGTGCATAAAAATTATCATACATAACACAATATACCTTGGGCTTGCATTATGAAATATGTAATACATTGTGAAATATTTCTGTTGCACGTTAGCTGCTACCTACAGTACTGTTTAGGAAGAAAACGCTATGTCAATAATAATTATGTAAGGCTAGACGGGAAGAGTTGTTTTAAACATTATAAAAAAATAAGCATAACGTGTAATTCTTTGCTTTTAAAGACATAAACACATGGCAAATAGGTATAAATATTTAATTTGTAATTTAAATAACTTACTACAAGATATTTTTGTTGTAAATTGTACACTAATATTTTTCATGAGTTTATGATTGCAAGCAGGTTTAGCACTAATTTACAGTTCCTTATTATATTTTATTTTAAATATTAGTGTTTAGCGTGCTCACAAGTTCTCGAAAATTATGAGATTATAAACATCAAAAGGAGGAAAGAGTTTAAAAAATCTTGCTTTATTACTTAGACTGAAAATTCTTTTTTAAACATTTTTCGAAGGAAATTTACATTCATTACTCTTATACCCTGAGTTTCCTCAGTGTTTGCTTCACATCAATATTTTTCTTAAATATTTGATTCAACCGAAGTTAGCATTATATGTAGTCTAAAACTGGCTATATTATTTGCGTATTTATATTATTCATGCATCTCAATACAGCATATGGAATAATGAAATGCACGTAATAAAAATTTAAAATTTACAATCTTTTTTTCTGGTAAGATTTACAATAGAAACATCGAAAAGTCATAAATCCTTTTTTTTACCTATAATTAGTTATTAAACCACAGATTCATCATACTGTTAAAAATATCGATTCTGGTAACGCTGATGCTTATACTGACAAAACTACTGAACAGATATTAATTTCGTAGTCAAACAACAAAAATCCGCGTTATATTTGCAAATTTTCACAGGACTAGTTTCGATGGATTTTAGCCAACATTCAGCCTCAGCTGCTAATGCGCAAATGAATGAGATAAGGTACAGTGATAAGATAAGAATGGCTGGACAAGAGTTAACTTACTGGCGCCATCTATTGATGAAAAAAGAACTAAAACATTAATTCCTTAAAGGTTGAAGACAAAGATGTATAGGAATTAGGGTCGTTAACTGGAACAGAAAGATTTTTTGAATGTGAAACACCTCTAGAAAATCTAATTCACCAACGGAAGATGTTGTTTGAATAATTTTGGCTGCAGAACAATTGAAAATTTTCGGATCAACAATGCTGGGCGTGTCTTTCGGTTTCCTTTTTCCTAACATATGTCTCATGTTTTTTAAAGTGAAATTTTAAGGATCTCTTTGTTTGACCAATGTAAATTAAACCAAACTGGCAAGGAATGATGTAAATACCCCATGAATTCATATAAGGAATAGGATCCTAAAGTATGGAACTCAGAATTTTATTGATAGGAGAATAGACGACCCGAAAGCTAAATTTCTGTAAAATACGTGCAATTTTATAGCTAATTGATGGAAAGAAAGGAATGCCAACAGAAATCTTATAATCTCCTAAAACAAAAGTGTGCCTTCCGGTGTGTTGAGATGAGCCTTTTTTAATTGCTTGATTAATATGTTAGGTGAAAAACTCCTGTCAACAGCTACTGCTTTTAAATACTTTAGTTCTTGATTAAAAGCCAATTTGGAAAAGCAAACCTGAAGTGCGAGGAAAACAAAGGAATAAAATAAAGCTAACTTTTGTTTAGTAGGATGACATGGTTTGAAGTGTGGTGGAAGGCAAACCGATGAGGGTTTACGGTAAACCGTAGTACTAAAGTTGGAAGTGTAAATTTGCAAATATAACGCTGATTTTTGTTGTTTGACTTCAAAATTAATATTTGCTCGGCGTGTTACTTTATCTTAATTAGTGAATAGATGTTTAAATTTCATTTAATGTGACAAATAATGCTTGTGTTAAGGCGTAAATTCACGTAATAACTCATTTTCCTTTTCAAGCGGAAAATGCACACCATTTAAGTCAAATAATTTATGCATTCAAAACACTTGCAGGACTAGTATTACGTTTATTTAACAAAATTTCGGAAAAATTAGAAAAGGAAAATTCCTTTGCATTCAGAAATTTCATAAATTCCTGAAAGCCTGATTCCTGTAATTTGCTTGAACTCATTATAAGAATCAGGCTTTTTGCTTATTTGCTTGGACATAGTGGAATTTCATAATATAGTTAAGTCGAGTATACCAAAATTGATTTCAAATTTTTTACTGCGTATTTCATTTTGGAAAACGACCTTTTCTCCTTACGTATTGGTTGACAGGCTTTTTGACTGAAATGAACAGAAAATACTACTTCTTTTTAATGGCATTCTTACGAAATTTTGAACTGCAGTTTAAAAAGACCACATTGAACTGTAAGGAAGATAAAACTAACATATGTTTACTTTTGCTTGAAAATTTTATATAACTTTATCTCTTTGTGGAACCATTAGTTCCTCAATGCCTGTAAATGACAGTCTCTTGGTTTGAAAAAAAATGTTGCAAATTATCAATCGATTTTAAATTTTATTATTTTTTACTGCATTTTTCATGAAGTTTTACAGATATTGTCATATCTATAGTTAACTAAAGAACATTTATTGAGCGTTTGAACATGAAAAGGTCTAAAATTACTCTATTATTGCAGTTATATTCTAATTTCTAAAATTAGAAATTCCGGAAAGCCGTCGGCAACAGTAAACAAAAAAATGATAGTATTGATAGTAATACATAGTAATAATAAATAATAGTAAACAAAAGTTTATCAACGAAAATTAAAACTGCGTTTGAAACATTTTTGACCAGGCCATGAAAATTTCTTTTCCGGATAGAATCGCATTTTTACGTACATGATATTTTCCTGCATATATTCAAGTTCTTTCATTTTTGTCTTTTGAGGAAAATTGAAACATTCATTCGGTATCCAGTACTAAGAACAGTTTTACTAAGTATTAAATAAGACTTTATTTAAATAATAAGAAATGTTTTTCTAATACTGTAATCCATTCGCATAACAAAATACCGGAGCTTGTCTTATTCGGAGTTTCAGTGCGCTGTACCCTGGAATTGCGATTTCACTCAAAATTTGAGGTATAACGGAACTGGAACTTAGCTGAACTTAAGCCCTTATTATAGTTATTTTTTCACGCCATAAAATAGATGCTAATAGGTCCTTGAAACTGCTGAGTCCGTCCTTATTCCACGCATTTATTCTTGCAGCACCAAAGAAATTATCAGGTTAACATAAAAAGTTCAACATCATAAACTACTAACTAGTTAATTTTCTCGCATCACCGTAGTTTGGAAATGTGTTGTGTTTTTGTCGTTATATATTCTGCATATAGCTTTTAGAGTTTATCATTAAGCTATTTTTTTCCTACAGAAATATAAAAAATAGATAGATAAATAAATATGCAAAATATAAATAAGCATCTGCTGATTAGGCCATTTAAAAGCGTCTCTGTTTCATTTTCAGCAATGCTTCAAATTTCTAGAAAAATACTGAAATTTAATTTTAAAATCCAATACATTATCATACGAAACTTTAAAAGAAATACAGAAATAAGCCAACTTACATTAATTAAAATAAGCCAACATTTTTAGTGACGCGTCGTTCGCAGCAATTGTGAAAAATGCCAGCGACGAATAATGCCTTAGTATTCGCAATGTGAGAGACTCTGTCAAAAAATAAATTTATAAAACGTTAAAATGGTCTAATTTCACAGCAAAAGAATTAAAAATAAATTCATTCAGAAATAAATTTTTAAAGTCTAAAAATAAATTAATCGCAAAGAACTGAAACATTTTAGTGTATTGATTTTATTCGTATAATTTTCAATAAATATTGAATTACAATTGACATAACATTATTCTTTCTTTGTTTCGTAATGTGCTGCTTTTGAAATTTTGTTAAATTTCATTCTTAGTTTTGTTTTTATGAACTGTTTTTGAAACCTTAGAAAATTCGTCAAATTGCCCCGGTATTCTTCGTATAAGTACAATACTTTAGCTCGGTATTGAAAAAGTTAACTAAATGTATCGTACATTGAAACCTCGAAGCAGAAATCTTGTTTTTGTCTTACACAAAAAAATAATAAATTCAATGGTAAATAAATATCAAACTTTTTCAGCTGCTTGCTGTAAAGCGACCGCATGCAGCTACGCCAGATTCGCGTCCAAGCAAGCACGTTGCAAGAGAAACAGAAAGAAAGGATTTGTTTTGATCAATGTAAAATATTTCATCAGCCGATGTTGTAATCTGAAACTCTGCACAGTCTCTAGGCAGAAAATAACGGAAGCCTGATACCGCAGAATTCGTTTTGTTTTTAGTTTCTGATTTTAAATGAAATCCGTGATTTATTGCAAAGCTGTGCATTTAAAATAATTAATAACTTTTAACTCTTTTTTCTTTACATGTTAGAAATACTTTAGTCTGCTAGTGTTATATTAAAAATATATTTCATAGCATGAAAAACTAATAAAAGTATATTAATATTATTATCAAATCAGCATTTATTCAATTGTTCATTACATGTGACTTAGTTCTCGTTGGAAAAAATATTTTAAAATTCTAATCCAATTTATTAAAGAAATCAGAAATATTTGGGAGAGTATCAATATAAAATTTTCTTAAACAATACAAATTCACTGCCAGACTTTAAGAAACCAAAATATCCAAATCCAAATTTCACCAAATTAATCAATTTTCAATATAATAATATTGCTAATGATAAAATGGACGATCTTAGAAACTCTCCTTCTGACAAGGACAAAGTAACGTCTTCTAACAGAAAAATTTCCAAATTTACTTTTATCTTAAAACCTAAATATTATTTCAAAACAGTTAACAGCAATAATTCCAATAACAATGTCATTGAAATTTTTTTACACAATGAGGAAGCTCGAAAGTGTCTTTGGAAGCACTAAATTATCCTTATTAACATCTGTTAATAATAACAACTTACTTGACATTCTAATGGAGAAACTGTACATATCATGTGCACTTTGATATATACAGATAGTGTACATCGTGGAGGACATTCCAAGTGTTTTAGTTGGAATGAATTGAGATGAACATTTTCCTGACTGAGCAACATGAGACTTTAACCATTTACCTATGATTAACGATAACTACAGAAATTCTAAATCGAACATTTATCTAAGCTACAACAATTTTATCACAACTCATTAGTGAGACCTTGAAAAGCATTTACTTTTTCTTAAAACATCGTGTTCTTATCGTCTCAATAGGCACAAATTCATACCATTTGACTTGTATATCCATTCGTTCGTAGAAGGTTTTATTTTATTTAATGTTAAGTAAGTGAAATTTAGTACCAATAGACAAAATATCTGAAACATACTTCAAGTTATATAAAGTTAAATATACTATTATTCTTAATTGTTGATAGCTATACATTCATTGCTCCGGGTTTGTTTATTCACAAACCTCAAAAGTTACTTTTTTTTTTCATGGTGTATACTCAGTCTCTTTTATAATGCTTTTTCCTTCCAGGTTTCTTTTATTTCTTAGTGGTTGAACAAACGCCATAATATCCAAACAATAGAGTTTCGTGAGAGTGCTCTAGGCTATTATTTCTGTTTCTGAAAGAAAATTCATTCCACATTATTTCCTGCAGCTTTTGTACAGTCATCTGAAGTACATTGCCCATTTCTATTCTGCTGAAAATGGATAAAAAAAAGAAATATTAATTATCTAAGAGGCAAACAATAAAATTATTGATTAACTTTAATCACTAAATATACAGTGATGGCTTTTGATATAATTGAATAAAAAATAGATTCATGCATTGCATTTTTTCCTTGCATTTCTATGCATTTCCTTTGAATATTATTTTTCCTCGAGAAAAAAAAAAGAATCGTATGAAACTCTTTTGAAAATTTAAAAAGCTGAAGCTGAACAGTTTTAAATTTTGAAAGGGCACCTAAAGCCTGTGCTAAAACATCCCACATTATACTTTCGGATATATATCATAGTATTCATGTTTTATATATATATATATATATTACTATTATTATTATTATATCAACTATGAACCATTTGATAAAAAATTTAATTTATTGATATTTAAACTAAGTTTGAAATCAATACGCAAAAATATAATTTGTTCTGCTAACGTAGGAAAAATCATAGTTTGTTAGCATTGTGTCCATTATATATCTATAAATTGACCTTATGTCTTTTATTGTATAGCATGGATACCATCCATACTCGTGTAAATGTTTGGCTTTAAACGCATGGTAGGAATATATAGCCAACATTATTTCCTTTTCTATGAATACATCAGTTATAAAAGTCAAAATGTTTTACCTTCCTGCACAGAGCCGAAGATTATGGACTTGGAAATTATGTCTTAATGATTAAGCCTTCTATAATTTATTCTAGTCTACAGCATGTTTTATACAAAGAGTTAAATAATTAGAAATTTATTGCTTTCTGCTATCATTTGTGCTTGATCACATCTTCGCTCTTATAACTCGAACAATATTTTCACATTTCGACCGACGCTTCACCGAAATGGCTTTTTCGTTGCTCCGTTAGACTATGACAATTTATTTTTAATTTTTATCTTTACAAACAAGTTATTTTCATTTGTATCTTTCCAGAAAGTTAGACTTAGATTTTAATTGGGAAAAGTGTCTGTGTCTTACTCGGGATCGTAGTGAGTGAGCGAGGAAAGGATATTAAGTTCGCGATTAGAACTAGATTAGAACTAACGGGTTTGACGAATGGTTAATGTTAACCTGCTCCCATACTGAAAGCTTCATTCACTTGGGGTTTTAAAAGCATACATGGTCTAAGCCAAGCTTCGGTGCTTGACAACCAGGCCTTGCTAAGTCAGCAAAATTGGTTTAAAGATTTTGCCTAAATGTTCTAAGTTTTCAACTTTATGCCACTTGATGTAAGTGCCGATCACTCACAGTGGAGCAAACACTGGTCGTAGGTTTCGCTTAGCCAGCTACGCATTTACGCATGCGCAACTTTTACGCCTCTGACTGGCTATAGTTTAAATCTTGATAATCATATGTGAATATGATTTCTATGCCTTAAACCACAAAGCGTTCTGACGACAAAATTTGCTCTAAACGAAACCGAAGAGTCCAGTGGGATAGCTGGCTACGTGGTAAGCTGTAACTGAAATTGAAACAAGTGATTAATCGCTAGGAAATTGTGGTTACAACTAGCTTAAACTGAATTCTGAATTCATGTAGGTTACATTTAAAGACTCAACTAATGTCAAGTCAAATGGACTACTGCCTTGTAGGGCCTCAAGTAAGACCCACTAAATTAAATTTTATTTTATTCAATGTTTCTGTTTAGAACGAATGACATCACATTGCCTTCAATAAAACTCTTTATAAAAGTTTTTTTTGTTTTTGTTTTCCCTAATTCTTAAGTGTCATGCATATCTATCAGGTGACTTTGTTACCCCCACGTACCAAAAGTTAAAACAAATGTGTCAAAAGTTTACTTTAAGTAGTTTTCCGGAACGTACTACTAGGATGTTAGGATAGCATTCTGCAGTATTTACAGAATTTACTCCAGAATTCACATTCATATGCGCTGAAATAATGGATATCGAAATACCAATAAATACCTATAATCGAAACTGTAGTCTATGAAAAATCTTCAAATTACTTTACGATGATTTTTACAGGCCATAATAATTACAGCTTATTACTTGAAGGTTTGATTTGATTTATTTGATTATGACAAAGCATTCGAAGACTATCTGCCTAAGGAAAAGGATACCTTCGCGGAGGGCTTTTTAAGGAAAACTGGATTTTGTATACGTTACAAATGGGGAAAACCACGAAAACGCCATGCAGCCAACCTCTTCGCCGGAGTTCGAACACCGGACTGAAATACCAGTATTCAGCGACTTACCGTTCAATTTCTGATGAGCTCACATTTTTACTTTAATATGCGATGCCAAATAGCATATACCTTCACTTCAAGCTAGCTGACTGCCTGAAAATACGAAATACTGAGATTTCATCTCAGTGTCTATTTCCAGAGACCTAACAGGTTGTTTGCGTAGGGATTCATGATTTTCTCCTTACGAAGAAATAATGCCGCCAAATAAATTACAAATAAATTGCCTAAAAGTTAAAGCATAAGATTATTTAACATTATGGCCAGCTCTAGCTGCTACTGTATACATTCATTAGTTCATTAAATTACAATTAAGTATTTAGTAACAAATAAATCAGTTACAGAAGAAAATATACTTAACAGTACTTAAACTACATTCTGCCCTAATGCCCATAATAAATGGATTAAAGGGATCTTGCGGGTTTAAATTCTTTCATATTCACAATAAACTGGATTAAAAGAAACTACTGTTTAAGTTTTATAAAACAATTACCTGAGAATGAAAAACTTTAAAACAGAAGAGAAGCAATTTTTATGTGTTTGTAAATGAGGTTTTAGTTTCCAAGAAGAAAGCTATGCTTTTGCAAATCAGATTTACAGAATGCATACATTTTTCGAGAATGGATCAATCCCAAGAGTAAAATAATTTAATTAAAATATGGTCAGTCAGTCAAAATATAGTAAAGCTTCTTGAAACGAACAATTTCTTAAATGAATAACTGAAATGAATTTCAGAAGTATATTTGCATTTGAAAGATGTAGGAAAAAATGTTAAGCAAAAAACTAAAATACAACTCCACTAGTTTCGAGGTCATTAGAATATTTAAACAAGCTGATGATGTAATAAAGAGTGAACAACTAAAAATAGAACAAACATAAAATCTGAAAGAAAAAGCAGATGTAGTTTAGAAATAACTTTCGTTAAAATGAATTAAGTAGTTAGCATTTCTGAAAAGGCAATGGAGACACAATTCAAGATGCAGACTTGGAGGACTCAAGATGTAGACCTAATGTAGGAAAGTTTGGAGATTTCCGAAACAGGAAAATTTACCTATGCTGTTTTCTCACGTTATAGCGCCACTTAATATGTGTGTTATTTCAAACAGAATCAAAGACAGAAAACAAAACTTGCTTACATTTTCCGTGGATCACCAACCTATATACTTCTTTAAACTTATCATTTTAAGAAATACCAGTTAAAATGTTCAGTTCAAGGTTGCACAAAACACTTTTTAATATTAACTAACATACATTAATTATATGCGATATTAAAAACTCCTAAATGAAATTTTAGGCCATCTAGCACGACGATCTTCTAATTTCATCTTTAAATGACATTATTTGGGGCATTTTCATAATTAATGTAATATTTCTAACTTCATACATTACAAATCTAGGGATTTTTAATTAGCTGTTTGTCTAATTCTTTTTAGATCCATATCATATATTTATCTTTTATTGCATATATGCTATGTAATAGAAATTGGAATTTTTAAAATTTTATTCATGCTATTTATATTGTTGTATGTTAGAATATGCATAATTTTGTGTTGTATTCATGCGATTTATACTTAGGGCATAATTTTTATAAACTTTGTATCATAACTTTACCATAATGTGTTTCAACATCTATAAGGTATTTCTTCCATCTTCTTCGCATGCCTTCGTGGTGTAGTGGTCAGCACGCTCAACGCGTAACTAAGAGAGCCCGTGGTTCGATTTCCGCTGAAGGCGTTGCTCATTGTTCATTCTCCTGTTTCCAAAATGAATCCTAATGACTCTACACACCTTATAATTTGTACTTTCCTTATAGATTTTATTTATGTTTAATCTGCAACTTAAAAAGCGTGAGATTTCTAATCTGCTTTCAGATTTTCATAAAATTACTTGCAAATACAGATGACTGATCACAAGATCATGCTAATCATATACATAACTGGTGCAATTTATAATACAAAGATTTTATGTAACTTTTTATATTATTTTTAAATACTCAGTAGTGTCATAATTAAGAGCAGATGTTCCTAATATTTCTATTGTAGGTGTTATTTGATTTATTATTGAAATAAAACTTGCTTTTGAAATTACATATTTCATATGGTTCTGACAAACAGTGAACATGTGGTCTAATACTTCATTCTGAATTTCTTTTGACGTTCCTTTAAAAATAATGGCACTAGTGTGATGGTCTTCAACGGACGAATCAAGTTCTGCTGAAAAGTTGATAAAAACCTCTGAAAAATGCCGGATTTAATGAATCCTCGCGTTCATCATGTCCTCGAAGTTCAAGCACAAATGTACCGAAAAACAGAATGCAATCAATAATTTTTGTTAGAACATAATGATTTTTGACAACCTTCTCATTGTATCTCTTAACATTTAAACGAAATGCACTGCCGAATTGTTTGCCAATATCCACTTTTCCTAGGAAATTAAATTCTAAAATGAAGTCTGAATGTGATTGCTAATATTCATGCTTTTTTTTATTTTTGGAGTTAGATGCGATAAATCAGCAACACCGTAACTCACAGAACTTGAATTACTATTCTGTTTTGCAAACAGGAGGCATGGAAAACAAAAGCTGATTCGCATCTACAAATCCATGGATATTTCTTCCATAAATCGGATTTGAATTTCCTTTTGAAAAATCTAGCGTTACATTTCCACACCTGAACAAGGTTCAGCATTGGTGTTGATCTGAGTAATATTATTTTAATTATTCTTCCCAAAGACAATGTTATTGAAATGTAATTGCTCTAGTTTCGAAAGACTAATTATTTCAAGTGTCATTTTAATTCTTTACACTTGTTCATAAAGATACATATATTCGAAAATAACAACAAAAAAGTAGAACGAAAATGGAAATGTGATTTAACTAGCCAATTATAGCAAACCAAGGAAAAATTTGCATGAGGTAACCGAAAATAATGCGAGTTCCTGCACACTGAAGATCTTTAAATGGAAGAGTACAGCAGTACCTTTCCGCTCCAGCTTCTCTGTCCGCTTCTGTTCCCATAAACTGGTTTTTAAGGTCAGTTCTTAAATCGCGCGTGCAATTGAGGAAAAACCAATGGTATTATAGTAACCTGCAATGCAACAACATAGTTGGACTTTTTAAAACATAGCTGGACTGTTTACTTAAATTCACTCTCCACGGACAATAACTCCATTTGGACAGCTGTCTCTAGGTTTACGAGATGCCACAATAAAATTCCGCTCCTTAAAGACCCATAACAGGGGCCACTACACTGAAATAGAGAAAGCAGAACAGCGCAGCATCTGGAATCTCAGTTTTGCACAAACAACATTCACGACTCAACAATGGAATGTATAGTCTCCGACTTTCACTCACACTGCATAGCAAACCTACACGCTTCCAACGTTATTCCTACCCAGACAACGGAAATCTTTGGTTATATCAAAGCTCTCAAGCGGAAGAAAAGCACGGGGTGATGGATGAGATCACAAATAAAATGCTCAAAAAATTTTCAATCAAGCTGGTGTTCATGCTCACCAAATTTTCAGTACCAAGCTCAGATGGCATTATTTCCCGAAGTTCCGGAAGACATACCATATTAAGATTTACCATATTAAGTAATTACACCATATTAAGATGATGTAACTTACATCTAAAATTCGCTTTCTAATAGAATTATAATTCAACATTCAAAACAAATAAAATAATCAAAACTTCTTACTTGTCAGACGAGATCAATTCAATCCAAGGTGTTTTATCCAATTTTATTGACAACACATACAACACATGACGACAAGAAAACACTTATAAATACAGTTATATATAAAGTTCGCACTTAACATTTCATGGTTCACCATTCTTCGCAGTCTGAATCGCAATTAATTCAATTCAAAAAGAAGTCAGACACACTGCGCCGTCTGGCTCCTGTAATTATAGTTTCTACAAAATGATCCCCGAATGAACAGGGGTTCATTCAAAATTCACACTAATAACAATTTTAAACAAAGGAGTTTCTTACAATGTTCAATTCAAACTATTAAAACATGTAAAAGAAACTATACGTATTAACTACATAAACGGAATCATTCATATTTAAACAATTTACAAAGTTACCTGTAACGAGGAATAACATGGATAGTAAATTGATAAATTTTAACATGTTAGCATTTTCATCAAAGAGCTGGAATAATCCTGTAAATATAGTACAGATTAATAAACATAAAAAACTTATTCATTGATTTCGAGATTATATAATAGTTGCACAGGTCGTTTAATGATTGATGTAGCTGTTTTAATTTCACAATACCTTACTTTCCCATCTCTGCCAGGAAATACTGCTACAACTCTTCCTAATTTCCAAAAATGTCCAGGTAGCTTACCATCATTAATTAATATCATTAACTTAATACAGTATCATTAACTTTAAATTAAGTAATTTTACCTGTCAGCTTGACACAATGCAGGGACCTTAATATGAAAAGATATTCTTTTTTCCATTTATTCCAAAACATACTTACCAGTCTTTCTCGATAATTAAATCTTTTAATTAACATCTTCCTATTAACTAAATTAGAATCAACATTAAGTCTGGCAGGAGGTAAATTATTCACTCTGCGCCCTAAGAGCATATGAGCAGGAGTTAGAGGCAAAGGTTCCTGTAATTCAGAATAAACATAAGTTAAAGGACGAGAGTTAAACACACCTTCAATTTCAATAATTACAGCCTCTAACTCGTCTCGATATAAAGTAGTTTTTCTTAAACTTTTTCGTAAAACTGGTTTCACAGATCGGATCAATCTTTCATAGAAGCCACGCCACTACGTAGCTTTCTCAGCTATGTAGCACCATTGGATTTCGTGGGAGGCGTAAAAGTCTTTTACTGTTGGATGACTAGTGACAGTCCACAAATTTTTGAGTTCAAGTTCCGGTCCCTTAAACGTTTTTGCGTTATCAGTCAAAATTTGAGAACACAGACCTCGACGAGCAATAAATCGTCGAAACACAAGAAGAAATGTTTCTGCGGTCATACTAACAATCTCTAAATGAAGAGCTTGCATTACTCCGCAAGTAAACAAGACGATATAGTTTTGATCATCACTGTTTTTGATGTAAAGTGGACCACCAAAGTCTATACCCACTACAGGAAAAGGAGGTAACTCTTCTGTTCGATTTACTGATAACAGGAGGAGCAGGGACGTGCACACCAGGACATGAATTGAATCGTTTGCGCAAAATACATTTTCTTCGTATATTTTTAACAGTTTGTCTTCCTTTAATTATCCAGTATCTTTCGCGTATTTCTATCAAAGTTTCAGAAATTCCACCGTGAAACACTTTGCTGTGTGCATCCCACACTAATAAATTTACGAAGGGATATTTTGCATGCATAATAATTGGATGTTTAAGCAGGTAGGTAAGTTTTGACTTTCGGAGACTTTCGCCAACATGCATTATCCCATCCTCATTAAGAAAGGAATTTAGTTCCAAAATAGATTAATTCTTTGAAATTGTTTTGCCGTGTGTTAAACAGGACAGCTCTTCAGCAAAAACTTCTCTTTGAACTGTTTTTATCAAAATCATTTCTGCATCATTAAGTTCTTCAGCGCTTAGCTCTTCGCATCACTTGGTCTTATTTCTAATGTTGTATATGGATCGGAGTACCTAACATTTAACACGGTATAATTTCCTCAAACTTCTGTATTTATTCATTTCTAGTAAAGATATCGCATTCGACTGAACTTCGCATACAAACGACCATGTTTGTTCCAATTTAGTTCTGTTTTCGCAATATACTTCAGGAGATATCTGTGCACAAATTTCATAAATAGAGCTCTTTGTCCACTCCTTTTTCTTTCATCGAAGCCATTCCGGACCTTGCAGCCAAATAGGATTGGACATAAACTTTTCTACAGTCGCTCCTCGAGATACGTAATCTGCAGGATTATTTTTCCCTTTACAGTGATGCCAATCAGCAGGATCCGTTCTAGACTGGATTTCGGTTACTCGTTTCGATGCAAAAGGTTTCCATTTTGAAGCTTTCCCTTTAATCCAATGAAGAGCGATTAAAGAATCACTCCCCAAATATACGTTAGAAACAGGAAATTTAAAATTTGTTTTCAAATATTGGAAAAGTCTAGAAGCAATAACAGCTCCCATTAGTTCAAGCTCCGGTAGTGTTAACCGTTTCAGTAGCACAATTCTAGATTTCGCAGTGATAAAAACTCGTGTAAATACAATCGTTACTTAACACATAACGAAAGTAAACAATTGCTCCGAAAGCTTTAGGACTAGCGTCTGAAAATATATGCAATTCTAATACTTTCACAAAATTCAATGCAAATGAGAAATACTTTCTTTCGATTGTCAAATCTTTCAAGATATGAATCTGACAACACCATTTTTCCCATTTTTTCTTCAATGCAGTTGATAGTTCATCGCCCCATCCCAATTCAAGTTCCCATATTTCTTGCATTAATAATTTTATGAGAACAATAAAAGGTGAAGCAATCCCCACAGGATCAAATAACTTCGAAGCTGTTTGAAGTACATACGCTACGTTTTGAATTCTTCAAATCATCGATCATGTCAAGAAGGGGTTTCACGTCTAATTTAAACGTATCTTCTTCCGTGTTCCATATATTGGCTCTGACTCCAAAGTATAATATAACAATCCTTATAATTATAATTCCGTTTCATGAAAAATCGTTAATCCACTTTTTAAATCGAAAATAATCTTTATTTCGTTTTTAGAAAATTCAGAACAACTCTTTAGAACGATGACAACAACAATCTACTGTTGCCATTCCAAGAACAACAAAAATCGAATAATCTTTTTGTTGCCATTCTCTAAACAACAAAAAATAAATAAAACAATATTAATCAGTATTTAAAGTTTCTGTATAAGTTCAAGCCACAACAGTACTCCCTTCCCAGTAACTAAGTTACGGTACAGTATATACACTTTGAAACAAACTTTTTAAAAAAAAAAAAAATATTATTGATGCATGTTAATGCTAATCCCGAAATCGCACAGGGGGTTTTATTGTCCGTCCTGTACGCGACTGTTTTGCAGGACACTTTTTAATTTTAGGAGGTAAGTCTGTTTGAGGTTTGACAGGTTGTCTTATTGACGTTGTTGTTTGCTTCGTAGTAATGTCTGGTGTTTGCAAGAAATACGCAGGCTTTAATCTATCAACAGACACTGTAACATCTTTGTGATTGATTTTTACTGTAAAATATTTTTCTTTTCTGTGAACCACTTGAAAAGGACCATCGTAAGGGGGTTCTAATTGCTTTTTAACTCTATCTTTGCGAATAAACACATGTGATGTTGTTTTCAAGTCTTTAGGGACGAATATTTTTTGGACATATTTATCGGATACTGTTCTTGGTCCAATTTTTTCCATAATTTCTTTTAGCTGCTTGACAAAAATATCAGGTGGTGTAGGAGTTGTGCTATCGTGGAAAAATTCTCCAGGTAATCGTATATTTTGGCCATACACCATTTGAGCAATGGTATATGCAGAGTCTTCCTGCATAGCTGTGCGTAAGCCAAGGAGAACAGTTGGAAGTGTTTCACTCCAGGCCAGGCTATTGTGTGCCATAAGTGCGGTCTTGAGAGATCTATGGAGGCGTTCTACCTTCCCATTTGCTTGGGGGTGGTAAGCCGTTGTATGTTGCAATTTTATTCCACACATTTTTGATAGGTTGTTGAACAACTCTGAACTAAACTGCGTTCCACGATCTGTAACTAGGCGACATGGCGTCCCAAATCTTGAAATCCAATTAGAATAAAATGCTTTAGCAACTGTGTCTGCTGAAATGTTGTTAAGTGGAATCACTTCCATCCAGTTAGAGTACCGGTCAATGCAAGTGAGACAGTAAATATTCCCATTTGATGGTGGCAGGGGTCCAATGATATCAATATGCACATCACAAAATCTTTCTGAAGGCAGTTGAAAATCACCGAAACTTGATTTTGTGTGTCGATTAATTTTACTTTTTTGGCAAGCCATGCAAGATCGAGTCCAAAGTTGTACATCTTTACGGATATTTGGCCAAATAAATTTAGATGTTAAGAGCTTTACAGATGACTTAATACCAGGATGAGCTACGTTATGCATTTGATGAAATATTTTCTTGCGATAACTGTCAGGGATATATGGTCTTATATTATTCGTTGAAGTTTCACACCACAAAGACTTCCCAGAAGGTAGCGGATACTGCTTGAAGTTCAGGGAAATTGCTGATGTCTTCAAATTTTGCAATTCTTTATCCACAATTTGTTCATCTGCAATTTTGTCATAGTCGATCAAAGAAATTTCTTCAATTCTCGATAAAGTATCTGCAACGATGTTGTCTCGACCTTCTATGTGCTGTATATCAGTTGAAAATTGAGAGATGTATTGCAAATGTCTAAGTTGACGAGGTGATGCTTTTTCTGGCTTTTGTTTAAATGCAAAAATTATGGGTTTATGGTCTGTGAATATTTTAAATGTTCTTCCTTCCAGTAAAAACTTGAAGTGTTTGATGGAGAGGTAAATTCCTAGTAACTCTCTATCGTAAGTACTGTAATGCTTTTGTGCTTCGTTTAGTTTTTTGGAATAAAATGCGATAGGTTTCCATCCGTTATCTTCAAATTGTTGAAGTACCGCTCCAATCGCCGAGTCTGAAGCGTCTGTATATAATGACAGAGGTAGTTCATGATTCGGGAATGATAAGAGTGTTGTATTGACTAAATCATCTTTGCATTGCTGAAATTGTTTCTTAGCTTCATCTGTCCACTGGATTTTCCGTTTATCTTTTTTCCGGGCTCCCTTAAGGTAGTCATGTAGGAGAGATTGGTTTTTTGATGCATTTTTTAAATATCGCCGATAAAAATTAATAAGGCCTAAGAATGTTCTGAGTTCATGAATGGTTGTTGGAAGTTTGTAATTAACAATAGTTTGGACTTTTTCAGGTAAAGGTCGTGATCCTTGAGGAGTAATTAAATAACCTAAGAATTCTATTTCTTGTGTGCCAAAGATGGATTTGGAAACGTTAATGCGGAGTCCATAGGCATTTAATCGTTCAAACACTAGCTTCAAATGGATTCTGTGTTGTTCTTCATTAGCAGATGCTATCAGAATGTCATCTAAATATGGGAAAGCGAAATTTAGACCAGAAAGAACTGTATTTATAAATCTTTGAAACGTTGCTGGTGCATTCTTCAAACCAAAACTCATAACATTAAATTCATACAGTCCAAAAGGAGTGATAATAGCAGTTTTGCATCTGTCTTCTTCGGCAATCGGCACTTGATAGTAGGCTTTAAATAAATCTATTTTGGAATAAATATTAGTACCTTTTAAAATATGATGGAAGTCCTCTATCCTAGGAATAGGATATCTATCAGGAACTGTTCTATCGTTGAGCTGTCTATAATCTCCGCATGGGCGAAGAGAACCATCTTTTTTTAGCACCACATGCAGAGGACTTGCCCATTGAGAACTCGAGGGTCTTATTATGTTATTGTCCAACATGAATTGGAACTCTTGCTTAACTACTGCAAGCTTTCGAGGATCCAACTGTCTTGCTTTAGAATGCACAGGTTGACCATGTGTTATGATATGATGTTGAACATTATGTTTTAAACCTGATAAGAATAAATTTGGTTTGCATAAGTCTGGGTATTGTTTTAGAAGAGTATTAAATTTTGTTGAATGGGTTACTGTAACGATATCACTATTTTCACTGATGCAAGCAACTTCACCAGTTACCTTTAGCTGAGTTACTCCATCAATCAGTTTTTTGCCATGTAAATCAATTATTAATTTAAATTTATTAAGGAAATCAGCTCCTAAAATTCCTTTATTAATTTTGGCCACTATAAATGGAAATTGGAATTCACGCCTAAGTCCCAAATCAAGTGTTAACGTTTTTATACCATATGTTTCGATTTCGGTACCATTCGCAGCATACAACTTGAAATCCGCGGATTGTTTGTCTTGTGCTGATGCAGGTAAAATGCTAACATCGGCACCGCTATCCACTAAGAAACGCACTTTCGATTTTTTATCTCTGATAAATAGGCGAAATTGGCGACATTCTGGAACATTATCGGCAGTAGAGCTTGCCGCCGGCCCTACTGCGCATTGTCGTTTCCCTGATTGGATGACCTCTCAGTTGACCAACTGCACGGCTGAGTACATTTATCCTGATGACATTTGTTACCGAAACGGAAATGATAAAAACAATATTTTCCTTTAGGATTAAATCTTTTCCTAGAAGTACTGCGAGATCGTCTGCGAGATGGAGAGTTGTTCCTAAATCGTGGTCTCGATATGTGATGAACAGTCATTTCGGCAATTCGCTGTTCAAGGGATTGAATTTTCATTAACAGTTCTGTATTCGAGCAATTACCAGCTGTTGATACACCAGAAATCTCTTTAGAAGGCGTCATATCTGAAATTTTGTCAGCCATGATCGCCAGCTTGGGTAATTCTTCATCACTAACAAGTATTATATTACGCATAGAATCCGGCAATTTTTCTAACCATAACGTTTTAATTAAATTTTCGGACACATCCGATGTTGCAACAGATTTTAATTTTTGTAATAATTGACTGGGTTTTAAGTTGCCTAAATCGATTCCTGTGAGAAGTTTTTTAATTCTAGTACTTTCGCTTTCTTTAAATAAATCCAGAAGCCTTGTTTTGGATTCCGTATATTTAGTAGCGGAATTACTTGTTACGATATCCCAGATGTTCTCAACATATTTCGGTTCTAACTGTGATACTATATAGTTAAATTTCGTTTCTTCAGAAACAATTCCATTTATCTTAAACTGAGCCTCAACTTGAAAAAACCATATTTCTGGGCGATCCAACCAAAATGGAGGAATTTTGACACTTACCTTACACAGTTCGTGTGCAGGATCTTCCACAGTTTTATCGTTTTCAGACATATTCACTTAAAAATCAAAACTCCAAGTCACCAGTTATTGGCTCTGACTCCAAAGTATAATATAACAATCCTTATAATTATAATTCCGTTTCATGAAAAATCGTTAATCCACTTTTTAAATCGAAAATAATCTTTATTTCGTTTTTAGAAAATTCAGAACAACTCTTTAGAACGATGACAACAACAATCTACTGTTGCCATTCCAAGAACAACAAAAATCGAATAATCTTTTTGTTGCCATTCTCTAAACAACAAAAAATAAATAAAACAATATTAATCAGTATTTAAAGTTTCTGTATAAGTTTAAGCCACAACACATATAACGCCTAAACCCTTCAAAGGACGCTCGTTAGCTTCCCTTACATCAGACATACACCTCTTCCGTGCCTTAAACGTCTCAATTCATCCGAGTAAGTTTTCAACTTTCTTAAATTCATGTTCGCATCTTTCAGAATTTTTACAGCACTCTACGAAATTTCTAAAGCTTTCTCTATAGTATTTGCTCCGTAAAAAAGATCACCCACGTAAATTGTCGAGTTAATCATTTCAAAAGTTTCACTTTGTTCTTGTTTATATTTTCGTATGTGGTATTTAACAGTGGCAGCAAGGATAAACGGGCTTGATGTCACTCTGAAAGGCACGCGAATCATTCGTAAAATTTTGTAAGTTTTCGAATCATTTTCATCTGGAAATCAAAAAAATCGTAAGTAATCTTTATCTCTTCCGCAATTTCTATGGTCAAAAATGCTCCCTGAATATCACTGCTAAATGCATATTCATATTCGCGAAATTGTATAAGATTACATCTAAAATTCTGGGATTCAACGGTTGCTCAGTATTCAAACATTCATGAAGAGACTTGCACCCATTACTCTTTGATGATGCATCAAAAACTAATCTAACTTTTGTAGTATCCCTATCCGATCTTACAACAGCTGAATGAGGCATATAATAATTCCCTTCTAAGCCGGAAAGACATTCCTCTATGATATTCAGCTATAATTGCTTCTTAACTATGTTCTTATATTCACTATAAACCCAATTATTTTCTGCAATTTTTACCCTCAGGTTGTTAAATCTTCGATTTGCTACTGCGAGGTTGCTGTGCAAGTTTTCTGGTTTTCCTTCCTAGAATAATTTAGTTGTTCACATTCCGCTTTCATACTTTAAATTATTTTCGAATTGAGAAATAAATTCCTCAGTAAATTTGAAATTACAACTGTCCGTAGCATCTATCCCCCCTGAATCTAACTTCCAAAATTTTGTTAGGTTTTCATTCAATGTAGCGCAACATTCAATTTTCATAATAGAAATGCTCTGATTCGAATTTAAATCTGAAGGAGAAATTCGGACAACCCTTTCGAACAAAGTATCAATCAAATACAAAGATTTGTTTAATCGTTACTTTTCTCCTGAATGAATATCCTAAAAATATTGTGCTATAATAAGCAGAGACAATTCATTCCCTAACGATTTACTTATGTTTGACAACGAAATGTTCCTTTTCATAAGCAACTGCTTTAGTTTATTGTGTGATACTTTAAACTGTGATCCAGAAATACAATCAGTCAAAAGCGCTTCAATGGTTATTTTTTTTCCGGATCACTTCAATTACAAAGAGTAAACGGGAGTACATCATATGTTTTCTGTATTGGCACTCTAGAACCGAAATAAACTGCTAGACTTTCTTGTCTAATGATCGGCAGTTTCATTTCTACTGCTAATTCGTTTTCCACAAAAACATCTCTGTGACGCATTACCTAACAAAATATTAATCGCTCTATTTTTAGAACTACTTATGAATACTGCTGAACAAGTTTCAAGAAGAATTTCGCAATTGCATTCATTTATACATGCAACCGATGAGAGAACCTTTTTCATGTCGCCGTTGCGACCAGACTCGAGTGGGGGGGGAGTGTGTTGCGACGTGTTCATCGCAGATCGGTTCGTTATGCATCCAGTGTTAACTAATTCCACAAACATTTTTTATTTCGCATTGCTTATCTATATATGTCGTTTAGAAAGACAGGAATAACATATACCATTTTTTCTGAGAGTTTTCGCTGTTCGATTGATAAGGGACAAGAGACGGAATCGTGATCAATTTTAGGTTTCGTTCAAAATACAAATTTTTTCACATCAACAACAAATGCAGATGTAGGAAAGTTCGAATTTAATTTATTGTTTCCTCTATAATCAACTTTGTTTTACAACTTTGTTTTTTCCATATTTTTGATTAGGCTTTTGTTTGGATTTACTAAACCTTCCATATTTTTTATTAGGTTTTTGTATAGAGTTAAATTTAGTTTCCAATCGCGCATCTGAAGTGCTTAAATTAAAATCTCTACTTAATTGCTCGTTACGTTCGCGACTTCGAATTTCTGTCTTCAAAAACTCCAATAAATCAGATATTTCCTTTTCATTTATTGAATGTGTTCTGCGAGAAAATTTTAATCATAAATCTTTGGTTATCGATTTTAACAACACTGGATATAATAGGCAACTATAAATGTTAGGATTTACTCCGTTATTTTCTAATCCTCGAATATGTGTTTCGCATTGTGAATAAAGTCTACGTATCGATACAATATCGTATGATTTTTATACTGGTCTTATGTTTAAAAGCCTTGACATACGTGCAGCTATAATAATATCTTTTCAGTCAAATCGTTCTTTTAGTATATTCAAGGCAATTTCATAGTTTTCAGAGCTCAAAGCTAAACCACGTATAGCCAGCCAACTCAGCTTTGTCTGTTAAGTACGATTTTAAATAACTAAACTTCTTAACATTACTAAGGATCGTGTTTTTGTGGAAAGCTACTTCAAATTGAGAATAAAATCCATTAAACCTTAATATATTGCTATCGTATTTAGGTATCTGCAAGCGTGGAAGTTTTACTGTATTTTGTTGCTCACTTTTGATTTCTACAACATTCGTTCTTTCAATTTTTTTAATTTCGCTTTCTCTCGTTTTCAGGATTCTATTCGCACGAATTTTACACGTAATAATATTATCTTTGTATTTTTGTTGTTTTTCAATTTCTTTTTCTATTTCGTCAGTTTCGCACAGTTTTAGAATTTCATCATGAAGATGTATCAAATTTATTTCCTTATCTAAAACTTTTGCTAAAAGTTCCTCAATTAAATCTACTGACATTTCATCTTTGCTTATTTCGCTTTCTAATAATTTCACATCCAATTTTATTGACGACACAGACAATACATGACGACAAGAAAACACTTATAAATACAGTTATATATAGAGTTCACACTTGACATTTCAAGGTTCACCATTCTTCGCAGTCTTAATAGCAATTAATTCAATTCAAAAATTCAAGTCAGACGCACAGGGCCATCTGGCACCTGTAATATATAGTTTCTAGACCAAAACGCCTATTCTAAAACAAAACAAGCCTGCTGCTGATCCAAGATCATACCGACCGATAAATCTACTATCAAACCTTAGCAAACTACCGAAAGCTGTCCTACTCAAAAGAATTTCTGAGCACCTGGAGGAGCATACCGTAGTAACACCTCAACAATTCAGGTTTAGAAAGAATTTGTACACCTCCAATCAACTTTACATGAATTCATTTAGGAGAGTCTCCAAGAGAAAAAGTTCACTGCAGGATTGTTTCTCGACATAGCCAAAGCTTTCGATCGTGTGTGGATGGACGTACGCATTTACAAAATACACTGTTTGCGTTTCCGTCTACATAACTCACGTTATTAAATCATACCTAATAGGTAGACACTTTGTCGATCATGTAAGATATTGCAGTTGGCGTGCGCCAAGGGTCCCTTCTGCGTCTCCCGCTTTTAAGTACAACAGTATTCCAAGCACACCCTACACTATATTCGCAATATATGCGAATGCTGCAGCGATCCTAGCCCAAAGTGCATCTACTAGTCCAGTCTGAAAGCGATTAAAAATCACATATAAGCATTTGAGACCTGGCTGACAAGATGGAAATCGAAGTGAATGTCACCATGACTGTTGCTGCCCTCTTCACAAGGAAAAGGAATATCACTGGAAATCTTCACCTTTATGGAGTTACTTTGCCATGGACTGAGCAAGTCCTTTATTTTGGGGTGATCCTCACAAATTCTCTTACATGGACCTCACACATTACATCTATTATCCACAAATTTCGTTCACGTAAAGCGCAACTCTACACCCTAATTGCACGGAATAGCGTTCTATATATTGATAATAAATTACTGATTTATAAAGCTATTCTGCATCTCATATTGTGTTACACATGGGTCTGTGCTTACTTCTGTAAAACTAATATAAAAATGTTACAAATGATGTAAAATAACGTTCTAAAAAATTACTAATGCAGCGTTGCATGTAAGAAATAACAGAATTCACGAAGAGTTAAAAATAATCCAATTACGCACTTATTACTACTCCCTTGCAAGAACTTTCCATGAAAAGCAAAGAACTATTAATAATACAGAAATTAATATATCTGACTATGATTTTACGAAAATTACTTACAAAAAGCGGCAAATGGCCACCCTTAACCCAACTACTGACATTGAAAACTAGAAAATGTGTCTGTTCTGCGTCTCCCGCTTTTAAGTACAACAGTATTCCAAGCACACCCTACACTATATTCCCAATATATGCGAATGCTGCAGCGATCCTAGCCCAAAGTGCATCTACTAGTCCAGTCTGAAAGCGATTAAAAATCACATATAAGCATTTGAGACCTGGCTGACAAGATGGAAATCGAAGTGAATGTCACCATGACTGTTGCTGCCCTCTTCACAAGGAAAAGGAATATCACTGGAAATCTTCACCTTTATGGAGTTACTTTGCCATGGACTGAGCAAGTCCTTTATTTTGGGGTGATCCTCACAAATTCTCTTACATGGACCTCACACATTACATCTATTATCCACAAATTTCGTTCACGTAAAGCGCAACTCTACACCCTAATTGCACGGAATAGCGTTCTATATATTGATAATAAATTACTGATTTATAAAGCTATTCTGCATCTCATATTGTGTTACACATGGGTCTGTGCTTACTTCTGTAAAACTAATATAAAAATGTTACAAATGATGTAAAATAACGTTCTAAAAAATTACTAATGCAGCGTTGCATGTAAGAAATAACAGAATTCACGAAGAGTTAAAAATAATCCAATTACGCACTTATTACTACTCCCTTGCAAGAACTTTCCATGAAAAGCAAAGAACTATTAATAATACAGAAATTAATATATCTGACTATGATTTTACGAAAATTACTTACAAAAAGCGGCCCATGGCCACCCTTAACCCAACTACTGACATTGAAAACTAGAAAATGTGTCTGTTATATTCTATTTCCTACATCTCATGTATTCATACTATTTCTGCGTGTGTTTCTCTAGTTTTTGTATTCTCTAGTTATTGCATTTAGCTTATTACACTGATCCTAGCACCTTAGTATTTCCTACTGACTTATATTACTTTTCCTAACGAGCCTCGACGGATTTCTTCCTTCCGTGCTTGCTTCGTATAGAAGTCACTACTCTTAAATTTAAAAAAAATCTATATCTATTTTTTATATTTTTCTTCTAGCATTTTTTAGTAAGTTCATACTATTTCGAAATTTTTAATTATAGGGGGGACGGCGCGAAGCCTAGGCACAGCCTGGAGATCAGATCTTGCATGACTACTCCTTTTTAAATACGCGAAATTGGTAAGTACCTATTTAGAATGAGGGGGAAAATTCATCCTCGGAATTGCCAAACCATACTCTATATTATTTAATTTGTTAATGAATTGATTTCTTCGTTTTTCTGGGGGGTTTAACGTGCTTATGTGAAAAATAGACGAGCCGCTACTGCTATTAGTATATTCTTCACTTGTTTGATAAGTGTGACTACTTAGTATATAATATTCAGTTCACATAGACGAAGGATAAATCACCAGGTCTACTTCAGATATTATCAGCCGATTTGTTTGTTCATTCATATCAAATGAAATTAAGATTTTCATTATGTTATTATGTTTATAATTTTAACTTGGATTGAAATGAGTATTTAGACAGTATTTAGTACATCTTTTTAGTATTTAATATACGTGTTTAGAAATTTGGAAAAAAAATCCAACCTTAAGTTTTATACAAAAGATTCCGTTTCATACTTTTTGTATTACCATTTATTTATATTTTTACAAAAATAAAGATGATTTTTGCAGTATAATCTTCTCTGAAAGCTTTGGTAAACGGAAGATATGAATTTATCATCTGCGTTTACGAATGAATAACCTAAAAATTATGTGTTCTTTGATACGTTTATTGATTTCCTTTCATTTACTATTTATTAAAATTATAACTTCTACTCATTAACAATACTCCTTACTAGGTATTTATTTTAGTAAAATAAAATAGAAAGAACTTTATACATCATTTATGCCAACTAAACAATATATACTTCGAGAATTAAATACCACATAACAGCAGCCAAAGGCATGCTAAAAGGCTCGAAATTATCATAAATATAATGTAAACCATAAAAACCAGAAAATTGCGTCTGGTAAACATCTTAAAATTATGTCTGGACTTTGGTGAATGAAAGTAAGATAAATTCGGTTATAAGTAACATTGAAACATAAAGTGAAAGTAAGATACATTCGATTATAAGTAACATTGAAACATAAAGAACTCTCTCTTCTCATTTCTTTTATTTGCTTCACATACTTGAAGGGGGGAACAAACTGGAAATATTCGCAAGAAAAATAACCACACATCCTAATGTTCGATTACAACCATCTTAGAACCTGAACATTGTCGTTATGGAAAGCCCTTCAAGAAGCATCCTCAAGGAGATGTCTGTGCCATTCTCGTTGAGAAATTTATTTTGGGAATAAACATTGACAACACAAAAAGGGAATTCTTACTAACTATTATGAGAAAATAATATTCTTTATATGAGAGAGTGTTGAATTTCTTTATAGAA
>KK113102.1:49092-86571 GCA_000611955.2 Stegodyphus mimosarum | reverse complement strand
AGATGGGGCTATAAATTATTTGGTTTGTAATGCAACATACACTGTATCTAAGTATTATTGTTACAGTTGTTTGATTTTAGTTTCCAAGCATAAAAAAATTCTACAGGTATAGAACTATAATTTTATTGTTAAGTGGGTCAATGATTGCAATTTCCTATTTCATTGTAATGGGTTATGATTTAAGTTTGTTCTAAACATTTTTCTGTGCTCAAAACAACTAAAATAATTTTGTTAGAAAATAAAATAATTTAATTATAATAGTTCATCCGAAAATTCTAAACGCCTCCTCGATCACCCAAAAATTCTGATTGCCTCCTCTATACCGTTGCTTTCCTTTCATACGAAATAAAAATATATGAAAAAAATTCAACCCCCCCCCAAAAAAGAAGAAAAATAGGCACAGGTATTGAATTAAATTTAAAATATAAATTAAAATAAAAAGTAAATTACTAAATATATAATAATTAACACAGAACTATAATTCTGAATTCACAGCGGTCAGAAACAATGGAACAAAAGATAGCAATCCCAAACGAAGCGAACACGCTAAAAATGCTATATGTGTAATAAAAGCACAATTGTTGGAAAGACTGATATAAGAACACTGAGATGTAAATGCGTAGAACTGCTGATTGCGAAGCTGTTTAGAGCGTCCATCCATTTTGAAGAAGCAGCAGTCGAGCCGGATTAAATTCCATATTTATTTAAATGCAAATAAAATTATTAATTATTTAAATTATTAAATTTCCATATCCATATCAGGACTTAGTGTTCTGTGTGTATTCTTTGAGAACATAGTAAATTCTGTAAAGGGTTCTTATCCTTACGTTCTAAGTCCTGAACTGGAACAGGGAGCGGAAGGTACGCTATGTTCTGATGTAACTGCTGGGCTGGAGAATAACTGCACGTGAAGGGATTTGAAATCCTTTTTATTCAATCACTATTAATAACAAACCTCCCAATTCGGGAGAGATACAGAACGTAACAGACCACACTTTGGTCAAACTTAACAATCAAATAAAATTAAATACTAAACCTAAAATAGAACTTAATTAAACTTTGCTTCGCAGAGCAATTCGCGGAAGTTGGCCTCTACCGAAAAGGGTGCGTAGCAAGGTATACTAAATACTACCGCACTTTAATTTATTTTACAATGCAATCACGTAGTAAGCACTATGGCTTATAAATTTAAACTGCTAGCTGGTCAGGCGAACGTTGAGCAGCGTGACCGTGATCTGAGGCAAAGCTCTCACACACCGAGAGGTTTCTACCTCTGGCTTAAATAGTGCTTGGCTGAACTTCAAAAATTAGCATAAGCTAAAAACGCGCGCTTCTTCTGACAGGAAGTTGAAGCAGAGAGGAGATAGAAAAGATTTAAATTAAAATAAACTTGGTTAGTTTAACTAAAACCTTACAAACTTCCCGCCAGAATTGCGATAGTTAAACTACTTTGGTCCAAACGGACCATGTTGAAAACTAGCAATTCTAAATAGTCGAAAATTTCACTGTTCTAAACTTAGGCCAACTCTTACAAGGCAATATATGTTTGTGTAAAATACAGACGAAATTTTCTGGAACAACAATCTTCAACATTTTTTTTTTCAAGTCTTATTCTTCAAACAGTCTTACTCCTTCCAGCAAAATCTGGAAGGAAAACAACTTTAGTATGACATAATAACAGAATAATTCTAAGTGGTACAAATCCTTATTTTTTTTTTTTTGTGTGTAATTTTGCACACACACATTATCATTCAAGCACAATTAAATTCTTCCCCCGTATGCTCTCTCACCGGTGTTGGATGTAAAGCAAACCGCCATTGCGGGTTTTTATGTGTTCGGGGGTGTTCAACTCTTCCACCTACAATCGACTAACATTAGTTAGAACTTGACATACGAGACCTGAAAAAAACGCCCTATAACCAGCTAATCCTAAGGTTCTCACTAGCTTTATGTCTAACACTTTAAGTGTATTTGGTGGAGAGCCTAATTAACACTTGCATTCTAAAATAGTGAATCTTTAACTTTTCATGCATACAAATTCGCAGTTTGCACACAACATTCACATTAATATTGCACTTAACGTGCATTGCTAGCATAATATTATTTGTTACATTTCATAACACATTAACAATTTCATAGCAATCCTGAAATGCAAATAGAGGTTAAATTTCTAAGCTTACAGAAATATAGGTTAAATTTCTAAGCTTACAGCAAGTGCTTCCTATTCCTTTCTCAAGGTACTTTCTTGAAATATCAAATTACATTGAATTAATAGTCTACAGACTAAATCGTGTTTTTCAATTTTCCGAATTTTCATTCTAGACATTTTACAAGTCTTTAGACAAAGCGTCATACAAAATCATTTAGTTAACATATTCTTTTCAGCAATTCATTGCTTTTACAGAATTAATCTATTTACAAAACATTAAGTGATTTTAAATCTTTGAAAATTACAATTTCTTTTAACAAAACATTTTACTTTCCATATGAGGACTTATCGCTCACTTGGCGTAAAAGTCAACCTCGCTTGAGGTAAAATCAGCCCTGCAACTTGCAGTATACTCAAAAATTAACTAAACTTTTGAATACGAAATTGTACTTATCTTATTATGATCGTCCATCCTTTTCTTGGCCCAATCTTTAAAACTTGAGTAAGTTGTGGCCTGGTTCAGTTTCCTCGTTTTTCGTTGTTCTTTCGGAGCCTGCTCGTCTCTTTTTCTTTTGAAATTCCGTCGTTGTATCCTCGGCAATTTCCTTTGTAGAGGAGGTTGCTCCGCTGGACGTTTGGTGGACTGGGCCCTTCTCTCCTGGGCCCTTGCTCGTTGCTTGTCCTGGTTCCTGCTGTATTCGGGAAGTTGATTCTCAGGCTGCAATCGACGTTTCTTGCTTCTCAGGCACCTGTCCGATGATTCCACAGTTCTTTTGGATACATTGGGCTTCCCTTGCCCATTCTGCTTTCTTCTCTTGGTGCGCTCGTAATTCCGTTCGTAGATTTGTTCACCTGCATCGTGAGACTTTCTTTTGAAACCACCTTTTTGGTTCTTATTTCTTTGTTGGGGGGGAGCTTTCTTCTTCTGACATTTCGATGCCGTTGTAGCTGGTTCCTGCTGTTTTTGCTGACGTATATCTTCCTGGCTAGTCGATTGCCTCGGATCCTGAAACGAATCTTTAAATACAGCCATTTTGCTGCGATTATAGAACGGTTTTATTTGGTCCACATTCGCTTTGAGCGTTTGACCATCATTTCTTTTTAATATAACCACTGCCCCCGTAATTTGTTCAATTGTGAACGGGCCTTCAAAACGCGGAAAAAATTTCCCCACCTTTTCCTCTGGGGCATTTGACAAGTTGTGTTTAATCTTCAACACTTCATCTCCCACATTGTACTTGACCTCTCTTCTTTTTAGGTCATAGTACAATTTCTGTTTTCTTTGGGCCATTTCTATATTTTCCGTCGCTTCCCGTATTAACTTTTGTATATCACTCATTTTAAATTCTTCTGCCCTTTCCTGTACAAAGAACAGTTTATCTAGGGGGGTCAAGATCTTTCTTCCTAAGAAGAGTTCAGCGGGTGTTTTTTGTGTAGTATCGTGTTTGGCGGTCCTAAGTGCAAATGCAAATTCATTTATATGGCTATCCCAGGTAGAGTGATAGTTTTTCACATAACTACGAATTATTTTCACTACATTTCTATTCACCCGTTCCGCTATGTTTGACTGCGGACGATACGGGACCATCTTTAGATGACGTATGCCCAGTTTTGCACACATTTCCTCAAACATTTTACTAACAAACTGAGGACCATTGTCTGAAATAACTTTTAGGGGCGCCCCGTATTTTAAAATATACTTATTTAGAATTGAATCTACTACAATTTTTGCAGACGCGCGTTTTAACGGAATTAACTCTAACCATTTGCTAAAATGATCCACTATAACTAAAAGATATCGGCTTTTATTAACTTTACTTCGAGGGTAAGGTCCAAGTAAATCGATGCCTATTATTTGATTTGGGAATTCTGATTTAATACTATTTAGGAACCCGGCCGGGCGGAAATTAACATAATTATTTAATTGACATGTTGGGCACGACTGGACATACGCCCTAGTAAACTTTTGCAGTTCTGGAAAGAAAACTGCCTCGCGAACTCTCTGAACAGTTTTTCTTATACCTAAATGAGCCGAAATGGCACAATCATGCAACTCTTCTAATACATTCAACCTCATGCTAGCTGGGATAACCGGTCTATATTCATGATTCTCATTAGTAGCTTTCGTATAGAATAACAGTCCGTCAATTAATTCGTAATTTTCGGCCCTATTTCTTATCGGCACAATATCCGGATGATTGAAATTCTCAGGGTCGGCCAAATAATTGTATATATTTTTGAACTCCGGATCTTTTTTGAGTTCGGCTATTACTGTTTCACGAGAATCTAATACTTTGGATGTTAACATGGCTATCTTAATTACACTTCCATTTTCATCTAAGTTAATTCTGCTTAAAGCATCTGCCACAACATTTTCCTTTCCCGGCGTATGTTTAATTATTAGGTTATATTCCTGTAATTTGAGAGCCCACCTTATTAATCTGGGTGATAAATTTTTTCCAGAATAGAGTCTAGTGACCGCCGCGTGGTCGGTATATACAGTTACTGGAGAACTTCCAAAGAACACACGAAATTTCTGTACTGATGCTAACACTGCGAGAGTTTCTCTCTCTGTTGCGGAATAGTTTCTTTGGGTTTCATTTAATGTTCGGCTGAAAAAAGCCACGGGCTGACCATTTTGGGAAAGCACTGCACCAATCGCGAAATCTGAAGCGTCCGCTGAAATCTCTAATCCTTTATCCCCTTCTGGAAATTTTAAGACGGGAGCTTGAGTCAATGCGTCTTTCAATTTTTGAAACGCCAAGTTGGCTTCTGCTGACCACGAAAACCTAGCTTTTTTTCTTTTCAACTTTAGCAGTGGCTCAGCTATTTTTGCAAAGTCTTTAATGAAAGCCCGGTAATATGAACACATCCCGAGAAACGACGATAATTTCTTCGCTGTTTTAGGAACAGGATAATTTCTAATGGCTACTATTTTTGACTGATCCGTTTCGATTCCCTTTTGGGAAATTTTAAATCCTAAATAACGTAACTCTTTTGCGGCAAATTTACATTTAGACGCATTTATCTTTAAACCAGCTTCGTTTAACAATGAAAATACTTTTCTTAAATCTTGTAAGTGTTGTTCTAGAGTACTACTCGTAATTATAATATCGTCTAAATATATGAAAGTGCTTTTACCAAGGACTGGTCTTAAGACGATGTCCATACATCTTTGGAACGTTGCCGGCGCGCCGGATAATCCGAACGGCATTCTAAGAAATGCGTACGTACCAGATTTCGTTATGAACGCGGTTTTGTGTACGTCCTCGGGTTTTACCCCAATCTGAAAATAGCCACTCGTGAGATCTAATGTAGTCATGTATTTTGTAGACGAAATATTTCGAATAATTTCTTCAATTATCGGCAACGGATATACAGGATATTTTGTAACTGAATTTAACTTGCGATAATCTATAGCAAAACGCCACCGCTTCGGGTGCGTAATCGGGTAATCATTATTTTTCTTACACAGGACAACGGGGCTAGCATAACTGCTAGAAATTGGCGTGATGATTTTATTCTTTAACATCTCTTTAATATGATGTTCAATTATTTCTTCTTTTGTCCTATCATATCTATATGGCTTTTGCCTAACTGGCTGAGCGTCCCCCGTGTCAATGTCGTGGTTCACCACCTGCGTAAAGCCTGGTACATCACTAAATAAATTCGCAAAGTGACTTACCAGACCTTGGATTTTCTCTTTTTCCTCTGCTTGTAAATGTTCCAAGTCCAGCTGCGGGGGCTTATCATTCTTCGCTTCAATTGGCTTCATATTTAATGTTAGTTCTCCCCCCTTGAAATCAATTTTTGCTTCTGCCAAACTAAAAAAGTCCACACCTAGAATAATACAAGTCTGCAGGTTACGCACAATATAAAACAGGATTCTTACCTGTTCGTTGTTGATACGCACGAACAATGGTACTTTTCCTAAACAGCTACATTTTTCTCCTTGGGCCGCTATGACATCCGTGTCTCTTGCACTAAAAATTCTGTAACGTCGAAAGTGCTTCTTAAAGAATCTTTCCGATACGAAGCTGCTTTGGGCTCCTGTATCCAAGAGGGCTGTCGCCGGTATGTTGTTGATTAGAACTTCAATCTTCGGCAAACTCAAATTCTTAACGACCACGGTGTTTAAATTGATTTTGGAAGGGTTTTGCGCTGCTTCGGACTTCTTCACCTTCCTCGAAGAAATCCCTCTTAGTTTAAATTCTTTTTCTTCTGGTTGCCCTCGGAATCTTTGCTTGTTCTTCTATTAAATTCCCTTCGTTCGCCGCTCGCTTTAGGAGACACATCTTTCTTCGGCCATTGCTTCGCCTTATTCCCGTAACTTTGATTTTGCTTTTGCTGCGGTCTTGGCGAACTCCACTGACTTCTTCGCTCAAATTGGCGTCGTCGTTCGTTGTCGGCTGTTCTTCGGCTTTCAAATTGTACCGCGAGCTCAAATAATCTGTCTAATGTTGTTGGATTTCTTAGTTCGATGAAATCTTGAACTTGGGGCAGTAGCCTAGGAAGTATAACTTGAATAATTTCAGGATCCGGGCGACTTCCATACAAAAGCTTGAAAACTTGAATTTTCCTCAAAATAAAATTAGACAAATCTTCTATTCTTTCTTGGTATCGGCTAAACAGTTCAGCTTCCAATCTGGCTCGATCTCGCACCACGGGAAATGCTTTCACTAGAGAATTCTTGAAATTTTCATACGTGTATGTGGGGCTTCCTGGTTCCCCCAAGAGATTCTTTCCGATGCACTTGAACCAACTTAGCGCTTGGCCCTTCAAAGCGCTGGTAGCAAGAGCGACTTTCTGAAATTCGTGGACTGGATATAGCATGAAGTGGGAGTCTAGCTTTTCCAGGAAATTGATTACGGCTGTCTTGCCGTCAAAACTTGCCGCTGGCTTCATGGCTGCTCGCATGGTTTGTACGATGTAGCCGAATCCTTCTATGCCAGGAGGTGCTATCTCAGGATTCTGGACAGGTACAGCAGGTGTCTCAGGTTCGTCTTCTTGTTGTTGAGGCCATCCTCTTCTTTTTGTGCGGGCGCCACTATCAGGACTTAGCATTCTGTGTGTATTCTTTGAGAACATGGTAAATTCTGTAAAGGGTTCTTATCCTTACGTTCTAAGTCCTGAACTGGAACAGGGAGCGGAAGGTACGCTATGTTCTGATGTAACTGCTGGGCTGGAGAATAACTGCACGTGAAGGGATTTGAAATCCTCTTTTATTCAATCACTATTAAATACAAACCTCCCAATTCGGGAGAGATACAGAACGTAACAGACCACACTTTGGTCGAACTTAACAATCAAATAAATTTAAATAAATTAAAATAGAACTTAAATTAAACTTTGCTTCGCAGAGCAATTCGCGGAAGTTGGCCTCTACCGAAAAGGGTGCGTAGCAAGGTATACTAAATACTACCGCACTTTAATTTATTTTACAATGCAATCACGTAGTAAGCACTATGGCTTATAAATTTAAACTGCTAGCTGGTCAGGCAAACGTTGAGCAGCGTGACCGTGATCTGAGGCAAAGCTCTCACACACCGAGAGGTTTCCACCTCTGGCTTAAATAGTGCTTGGCTGAACTTCAAAAATTAGCATAAGCTAAAAACGCGCGCTTCTTCTGACAGGAAGTTGAAGCAGAGAGGAGATAGAAAAGATTTAAATTAAAATAAACTTGGTTAGTTTAACTAAAACCTTACATCCATTCATTCATTATTTAAATTCATTATTTGTAGCCACAATTCACTTGGCACTCCAATGCGTCTTAACACCATATAATAAGAACACAAGCAAGATGGAAGAGTGTTGCAAATAGCTCAGAGGTAGAAGCGAGAGAGTCGGAAAAGTTTCAGTTCCGAGTTTTCGTTTGCAATTGCTTTGATTGGGCAGAGACATCTGCATTAAAGGTTACGTAAGATCGCATGATTAATTTGAATAATGCGTTTTAGACTTACAGTGCTATTTCTAAGACAAAGAAAGGAAGTTCCCAAATTAAATAAAAAATAAAAGAGGTTATTGTCAATTAAATTTAGAAGTTTGCTTTCATATTCTTTATCTTACACACACACACACACACACACACACACACACATATATATATATATATACTAATTAAATGCTGAATTTTAAACATAGCCCGAATACTTAATTTTCATCTAAACGAATGGATACTCTTCAAACAATGAGATTATTCAAGTATTCTGAGTGAGTTTTCAGCAATGCACCTTAAGTGATATCCTCGCAACCATGTTATTTTTAGCTTCAGTACAGTGCGCAATAAAGTACACGATATATTTAGTGCTTAACAGTAAAACAGATTTCCCATTAGATTATTTTCCATTTCTAATTAACGTAAGTCTGGTGAGCTTATAACACATTAGATGTGCTAGTAATGTTTAACAAAGTACACGAGATATTTGAAAATTAATATTAAAATGGATTTTACTTTAAATGATTTGCCCAGTTGTAATTAAGGTAAGTCTTCTGAGAATATTTAAATCTGGCTAGTCAAAAATATAATACTCTGATGTTATGTATTAGATGTATTTTCGACCTGCGATATTTATTTAAAATATTTTTAACTTATGTGGTCATAGGTCAAAGAACCTCCTCAACAGGTTGAAACTACTACAAGTTTCGCTTCTTCTTTTAGGTTATTTCTTATCAAATCTAGGATTACCTAAAATTTAATATATACTATCTCTATTTATATACGCCTGAAGATCGAATCCTGTCTTTTAAGTGATAATCGAATATATCTCAAATTTTTGTTATTGGTATGCGAAGAAGGTAAAATTTGGAATTCTAGGCGTTTTTATTTTCCTTACAGGAGATTAACAGTTGCATATAATCACAACAACACTTTGCATGCAATTACATTCTTTTATGAACATCGAATAAAAATTTGGATGTTTCATGAAAACAAAGGTAAGCTGAAATGCTGTAAAATGAAGCTTTCATAAGCTGAAACACTGTAACACACATTTACCACTAAATATAGCTTTATTTTGCCCACTTTTTTACACTTTTAAGAAAGGTTTTAGGCATTCCCAAAATCATTACAACCTTGGCAAATCATACCAAACATCTTTTAAACCTATAATAATGATGATGATAATGGTAATAATAACAACAACAAAATAGATAATCTAAAGAGAAGTGTCACGTATTTTCAAGTTCTGAAATTGAAAAAGGACTTAGCCATGAAGAAGCAACAAAGCGGCAGTGAAGATCATATATTGTTGCTTTACAGGTTCAATATTAACTCGACTTACCGTATAGGAGAAAGAGGATGGTTATCTGTTATTTTGTTGTTATTTACACCCATCAAAACATTCCACTTAAAGTTTCTTTGCCTGCGAAAATCAAATTCAATGCGAGAATCAAAAGTTATATTGTTCTGGTTACTAGAAAAGTAACATACACTCACGTTTGTGAAAATTGCAACACCATGAAGGACTTACGCGAGTGAGCTGAAATTTTCAGGAAATGCAAAGTAGCGCATGATATGCAAATGATTAGAATTGCAAATCTGTAGCGCATGCGTATGCTGAGCAGCGCCCTCTGAACGGCTGATGGATCCGAATAAATAGACGGCTGTAGCGAGGCGTGTATGGTTATCGGTGGTTATCTGCTAGTGGTAAACGTTAACTCAATCTGTACTTATGCCTCGTCGACGAAAGAGAGCGAGATTTGAACAACTTACAGAGTTTGAACGAGGGAGAATCATCGGCCTTCGTGAAGCTGGATTGTCGTATCGTGCAGTAGCCTCTCGTGTGCAGCGTAACAGCAGCACAGTGATGCGCGTTTGGAAGCAGTGGACGGACGAGTGTCGGACAACTCGGAAATCCGGGAGTGGACCCCGAAATGTGACGTCAGCTCGCGATGATAGACACCTGGTCCGCATGGCGCGGACGGACCGTACAGCTTCCTCTAGACAATTGGCAGCACTGTGGTCAATAGCTACAGGTGTTTCATTGTGTGCTTCATCAATTCGTAGACGTCTGCTGCAGTGTGGACTGCGCGCACGGACTCCTTTATACAGGATCCCCCTAACGCACGACCATCGCCGCCTGCGGCTACAATGGGCCAATCAGCATAGAGACTGGCGTGCTGATTGGCAGCATGTCGTGTTTTCTGACGAATCCCGCTTTAATTTGTGGTACCATGATGGCCGCATTCGTGTCAGACGCTATGCCGGTGAACGCCACCTTCCGGAGTGCATTATCGAACGCCACAGTGGACGAACACCCGGAGTTATGGTCTGGGGCGCCATAGCATATCATAGACGATCTCAATTGCTACGAATTGTGGGCAATCTGAACAGCAACCGGTATATCCGTGAAGTTCTACAGCCCGAAGCTGTTCCCTTCCTTCAAAGCTTGCCAGGCGCTGTATTTCAACAGGACAATGCCCGCCCTCATACTGCTCGGATTGTTAAATCCTTCTTTGCAGCGCAGCAGGTACAGCTTCTTCCTTGGCCTGCGTGTTCCCCGGATATGTCGCCAATTGAACATGTGTGGGATGTCATTGGTCGGCGTCTTGCTCGTGATCCTCGTCCTGTTGCGTCTGCAGACGAACTTTGGGTACGCGTACAAACGATATGGAATGCTCTTCCTCAGTCAGACATTCAAACTTTGTTTGACTCCATGCCACGTCGTATAGCAGCACTTATTGCGGCGCGTGGTGGCCACACAAAATACTGATTCTGATCTCTTGTTCTTGTTTGTTTGCTTTGAACATTTAATCATTTATTTGTACCACTACCACTCAACTGTGTATTAAATTGCATTCAATTATGACGATTCCTTCTTGGTGTTGCAATTTTCACAAACGTGAGTGTAGTATGTTTGGTTTCTAAAACAGATACATTGTTTTTGAAACTGCGTAATTTGCATTAAGCAATCCAAATTCTTGGAAATGTTATAAGTCCATGTGCTGTGTCAAACATAATAGCACGTTTTTGCAATTATTGTGTGGGGGAGGAAGATGCTACTTAAACGTTTGATCTTCACCTCTTTGTATAAAAACGAAAACTGTCTTCGAATATCGTTCATTAATCAAAAACTGATGTTAATTTAGATCTTTCGCGAAAGCGAAGTTTCATAAAGCACAGCTCACACTGTATAGCCTAACGTTGTAATAATATTCTTCGAAGCCATAGGTAATACGGTTAACAATTGGGTCATCAATGTGGGAGAGCTGCAGTTAGATAGAGCTTCAAATGAAAGTTATATGGAATCGCAATAGTATCCGGGAAGCTGTTGTGACATATAGGGTTATGATCACCATTCCATACCAGTAACAAATACATCAGCGATATAGGACAGTAGAATGAGCTTAGATATATTTCTAAATTAAAATGAAAATGAGTCACAGCAGTATCTGTAAAGATCGTTGGTCAACTATCTTACGATTTGGGATGTAGAGTCTTGAAGTATTTTTGAAACAGGAGACATGAAAAATGAGCAATGCACGCCAGGACTCTGACCTCCCGAATACGCGTCGAATATGCTTCCTATCACACCACGAAGGCATGTGGAAGTGAGGGAGAAAGTCTCCCCCTTTTTTTAAGCAGCGACTGGGGATAAGGGGACTGCGAAATTCTGGCGGTGACAAATTATCGTCTACCACCTTTTTAGCCCGGGTGCCACTTGTAGAGACTAGGGATTGCAATTTCGGACCAAATGTTCAATATCGGTATTAGGTATATTTTAGATCTTAATATTGGAATATCGGTTTTAATAACGGTAGTAGGAATTTTAGAAAGAAAATACAGGTGTTTCTTTGTTTTATTTGCCAGTTTCATTAGAGAGAGCAAATATCACAAAACGTCATTTGTAACTTATAAAAGTATATAAAGAATCACAAAAAAGTAAAGAACCAAGAAACGTCTTACGTATTTAAATCATAAAAAAGTGTAAATATCACTATTCAGTCTATAGTACTATTACAAAGTTTTGAAATGGGACCTTAAAAACATAATGCACCAATTGTACTGTCATTAAGCCTAGAATGTAATTTTGTGCAAAAATTACCAGCTGCTGAAAACGCTCTTTCAGCATTTACGCTAGTTGTTGGTACAGTTAACAATGCGTGATCTACTTTTTCCGAGTATTTACCTCTAAATCCCTCGTCTTCAAATAAATCGATTTCTCGTCGGATGGTTTTAAATGTAACTGATTTCTTTATTGTATTTTGATTTGTTGAATTTTTTTTAGTTATCGCTAATTCTAATTTTTGTTCAGACAATTCCTTTTCCTTTCGATATCGACATTAGTGTCATCATCATCTTCGATAACTGTACTGAATTCTTCTGAATGTAGATAGGATTGAGAGTAAAAACGGTTTTAAGAAAATTTACTATAAACTTCACAAAATTTCCTTTGGTTACTCTCTTCTCTTCTTCTTCATTTTAAAAATCATTATAATTATGCAAATACCGTAAGACATTTTCTATTTCGGTGTGCCTTTCTTCTGTGCGAGTTTTCAGTGTAATATATAATTCTTCAGATAGTGATGTGAGCTGTTCTTTCAGTGACTGCAACATGAAATTTATTGCTGCATTAGCTGCTAATAAACTAGAATCTCTCCGACATAATGCCTCCAAGCCAGTTTTATTGGAAGTAGAGTTCTGGATATTAAGTCGAATTCAATATCGGAAAAATTAATTTGCAGGTTAAAGTCGAATATTGCTTTTTGGAATGGACTTTTCAGTTTCAAAAATTGTTCCATCATTACGAGTAAACTGTTCCAACGTGTTTTAGAATCTAATATTAACATATGTTCTGTTTTATTTTCAGTTAGTATATATTTTTGTATAAGGCAATTTTTGTAGAAGAACGTTTAAATATCTTAACAATTTTTCGAACTCTATCAATTATAGGAAGCAATTCTTGATGAGTTAATAGTTCATCCTCATTAGCAATATCTTCAACAATTGCATTGCCATTACCTTCATAGTCAGCATCTCTCTCACTCTCTTCAAAGTCAGAATCAGAAGTTTTTATATCCACAGTATTTGGGTTCTTCTGTTCATTATTCTTTTCCTGTAATACATCTATTACTCCTAATTGAATTCCATGAGCATAGCACAATTGCTGATTTGCACCAATCAACTTTCCAACTTTTTTCATAACCGTTGCTCCAGCAGTTGTAATGGATACAATGTCTTCTTTCAGGAATAATCCATGTTTCCCTCATTTAGATTTAAGCATTTCCACACATTTTTTCGGCTGGCATACTTTCCGAGAGATGTGTAAGTCCTATATTCCAAAATATGTTTTGAATGGATATTTATATAGGGCCTATTTCTTACACTTGCCCATTCATCAAATGTAAGACTATATTTTTCACCATTTACTTTTAACTGTAGTAACAAGTGTTCAAAGAATTGCGAACGCCGTTACTGTAGTTTATAACAGTTTTTCTTATAGTGTTTATCGATGTTGGTAGATTTTTCAAAACTTCCGGCGGACAGTGATTTTCTTAATTCAGTAGAAGTGCAAAGCACTCGAAATGGCAAACTATGTAATGCTATCTATTCACATATAATTTCATGCAAATTAACTTTTTTTTTTAAACAATCTAAAATCCCTGATGCCCTGGGCATAGAAACTGTGCTTAAATTTGTATCTTCATCGCAATTAGATTCTTTCCTCTTTAATAAATTTGTATCGTGTTTCATTTTAAATGGGTATGGAGTCCGCTTGCACTTCCTCCATTTACTTTAATATCTCTTGAACATTTTTTATATTGTGCCACCCTATTCGTTCCATCATATAAATAATGAAAATAAACCGAAGTATTATCAACAGATTTTTATATTCTTTAAAATTATTCTTATTCATTACTATGGGTTTATTAATTATGAGTATATAATAAATCTGAAAAATATTTTAACCCTAAAGTATGATAATGAAATGCAATTTGAATAACACACTCACCAATTTAAAAAAATATATCGAAATTTTTCGAAATATTACGCACTTTCTTCACAACTACAACCTTGTTTTCCCAGATACGAATTTAGACTACGAATCCTGCGCGTGTGCAGTAACGCTCTGAGCTGTAACAGGACAGGACAATTTTTGGCCCGCGGTCTTGGATGATTCATATATTGTATCACTGCACTAGACTATACCATGCAACTTTATATTCACAGTCTAATTAATTTCGCCCGTTAGGGAGACATAAAAGCAAAAACGTATACTGTTTTGCTATGTTGGCGACTCCTGAACATATGGTGGAGACCATTTAAAAAATTTCTAGTAAATACCGAAAAAGCGGTATTTAAACTTTTGAATACCGGTATTACAAAATTCTACAAATGGCTCAAAGTACCGGTATTCGGCATCTCGGTATTGCAATCCCTAGTACAGATATTAGGGTATTTTTTTTAAGCAGGAGAGGTGAAAAATGTGCAATGCCCTCGCCGGGACTCGAGCATGGGTCTCTTAAATACCCGTAAAGTGTTCTTGCAATTACACCACAAAGACATGCGGAAAAGAGGCTTATAAAGTATTTTTAAAATTAAATGAAAATTGGAATCTTTATCATAAAATCGAAACTTTATTAGTAATGATTAGTGATTCATTTGTGTTATTTTTAACACCCAAATAACGCTTCTTTTAAATGCGTTCATATAGTTATAAATCTACAAATTAAAGTTGAATTTAAGTTCAGGATTTGGAGAAAAAAGAGAAAATTGTGATTAGCATTTGTTAGAATTTTAATGAACTCCATGACATATGAAGTAATTTAATAAAATGATTTTGTTTTAACACACTGTTTCAGTTATATAAATCTCGGCGTCAGATTACCTCTACAGTACCCTTTTAAATGAAAAATGGAATTTGATTTCCATCTCAACTTTCTTTCGCGTTTCTGCGTAATTTTTCACCCATGCGTAAGTTAACATTCATTGTCGTAAAATTGCAGTATCACCTACGGATATTTTATTCTGAGAAATCTTTATTGAGGTAAAGTCCTTTTTATTAGCGCTTTAAGGTATTACTTAGCCTTCATTTTATTCTGCGATCCTGCGCTTCTGAGGATTTTTGAGGTAATTTTCAAGCATAGCTTTTTTGTAATTTGTTATTTGTAAACTTTTATTTTTAATGTTAGAACAAAATTTATTTACTGAACATAAAACGCCAGATTCTAAGAATGATTCGATGTATCGAGATTTGCACAGTCGGACATTTGGAGCTTTCAAGAAAATTATAAAATAATTCGAGTAAATTTAAACTTTAGAAATATATGCTAACACAAACGTCAACGCTATCTTATCAGAATATTATATCTTATTTAGGGTGCCCTTGGTCAATAAAAGACATTACTCCTTGCTTCTTGTTATGAAACATGCCTTATTTATAATTCATAGAATTTTTAAATAGGCGCATAGAACTCTTGAAATATTCCATAAATTCTGAATCAATAATCGATCAACCTTCATCTTTATCATATTTATTTCGAGATCTGCCGAGAAATCGAACACAATTTGTACGTCATTTCTTTCAGTTTGTTCACGAAATATTCTCATATTCTTAAACGTAATATAAGGAGATGATATCTAACAACGAAAAGTTACTAACTCATACGGAGCACAAGTGAGAAGACTTTGCTTTTATTTTGACGGTTATCAGACGAAAAGGAATATGGGTACTTAATGAATAAAATCTGCATCATTTCACTGAGAAGCAAATTTATCAACTATTAATCAGGTTAAAAAAGCTGCCCTATATCTTTATAGGGTGAAAAGTCTCTAGGGTTTTGTTATCGATTAATCAGTTGCCAAGGAACTTATGTTGTTTTTTAGACATTGCTTATACTTCAGAAATGGATTTAGATACCACATGTTTCAGAAAGGTAATATCTCCTTTTGACTAAGAAATTATGTCCTTTCAAATAAACAATTAAAGCAACGATTAAAAAATTCAGCTTGATAATTTGAAAGTAGCTGAATAAACGTAACTAGATATTCCAAAGGCTAAACATAAGTAAAATACTCTAGAATCTCGCTAAATGTATTAATTTTATAGTTTATAATATTCTTTCTTAAACTTGGTGTGCTCCAGATTTCATCTGACACGATGAACATTTAGTCGGATTTCTACCGTAATCACATGGTACTTTTATCATATTATTATAAAGAAATTAAATAATAAATAAAATATAATTTAAAAATTTTCTATCGAACCCGTCCTTTAGCTTTTGGACACTGTGGAGGTCACAAACCATAAGTGAAAAAATTACTGATCTACATGAAATAAAGATTTAGGCTACTTGTAATTTTAGGAAAAGGATAATATTTCTTATAAAAACTCAAAATTAGTGGGAGATATTGCATTCTTTGCATTACGCATTTCTATTTGTATTCTATGAAAGTACAAAAGCACTGTAAATCTCAAACTTTACGAATGCGTATATGGGCGTAGCCAGGTGGATGGATGGAAACGGCTTTAAACTAAGGAAACTAAGTTAGGATTGAACTCTATGACCCCTGATGGCCATGACAATCTAACCGCGACCCCGATGTTCTGTCAAAGATGTGCTAAACACCGGTACTGAAATGTGCTATAGGAATCTTAAGGGCCATTCACACATTTATCTGAGCTAAGGGAGTCAGTTCCATGTGTCGACTAGCTCCGCTATGCCTGCAGTTCAGATTTTTCAACTTCCTGCCCTATGAAAAAAAAACTGGTTTGGGAAATGGTTCGACTATGTCAGTTGTCCCCGTTAGTTCAGATAATCCCCAGTGAGAACGGTCCTTTAGCTGTTGCGAAGAAAGCAACTCTGACGTTTTAGGAAAGACGAAATTTAAAGGTCGATGATTTGTCGAAATAAGAAGTCTGTGTCCTTTAACTGTATAGCGGATGTGCTTTACTGCAGCATTTATAGCCAGCAGTAACTATCGTTAAGTGCTTTAATGCGCTGTCATAATAGCTTGGGTACATCATACGAAAATAGATATTTGTAGGAAATAGCTCCCCCCGGGGGTCGACGTAGAGAAGTCTGCGAAGCTACTGGCTAGGATCTATACCTAGGCAGTCTCGGCCACGGGGTATACAAATTATGAACCTAGTGGATCTGGGAGCTCCGGAAAGGTCACTTATTGGCCGGCCCGGGGTTCGGCATGTCTTAGAGCAGAGTGGTTCTTGTAGCCCGGGGGTAACTCCTTGGGTTTGCTGGATAATGTCCCCCTGCGACGGGCTCGCCCGTGCGACTGGTGGGTAGCAAATTGACTACCAGTGACCCCCCAAATTGGGTGCGTTGCGCCGACCTCTCAAGGTTCCGGGAAAGAGGTTGAACCTCGGCCTCGGTTCTGTGGGGGGAAGGACCCGTACTGCGATTAAGTTCGCGGAACGGGGAATGCCAAAATTGTTGTAGGAAATATCAATTACACATGTACAAACAAAATAATACAATATGGCACAATTTAGCAAATAACTACTCTTGTAAAAATTAGGGCACTTCTGCAGTAGCAACATACTGAAGCCCTACTACAAGTACATACATATATAATGATGCAATATTGTTATAGTACTAGTGCAATACTAATAAAATGGCATTACAAGACAACTGATATTAATTCTTTCACATAAATAGAGGCCAAAATCTGTTCGTCTTAAACATGTAAACTTGCATACATACGAATTTCTGTTCAAACAGATTTCCTTCATATTCTGCTAAGTAGAATACTACAGCGTTAACAATAACCTGCTTAAGTGAAATGATCAGTTCTCTTTTGGGGATCTTTGTGCGGTTTCACCCAATGTGTGCAGTTTCCTCTTAGGACGGATTGCAACTAAAAGCATCAATAGCTAAATGGTGACGCCAAACAAAGAAGATGGGTGCATTCAAATAAGAAAGATACTTTAGACGCTTCAAAAGAATCATTGACATGTCATTTAACAACTCCCGAGACAAATGAGCATTTCACTAATGGGTTGGAAGAAAGCACCGGCTGGAAAAGAGGATGCAGACATTCGGGCCACTGCTGATGTCTGAATGCACGGAGATACGGGCGATTTCGCTGTAAAAGGGTTAATGTTGTAAAACGTAGAATTTACAGAGGAGATACAAGTTCGAATAATACTGTAAATATGGTTCATTATATAACTGTCTTGAAAAATACGCATATTTCAAATTGTATTCAACCCATATAAAAATGGGTTTACTCAATCTGCATTATCAGAAATGCATATGTTCGCTTGCAGGCCACTGTTACAGCCAAGTATGATAGTATTACGAAGTACTCAGCAGATCTGCTCGAAATCGGAAGTTTTACTTTGGTGCTGCTCTAAATTTTTATCACTGTCTATGAGTAGGCTTACCGGATGTACTGGTTGAACAAGGACTGTCCCGGTTTGATGGTATGATCCCTGAGTCCCGTCCCTATGATCATTTTGGCCCAATTATTCGATGAAAATTTAAAAGTGTCAAATACAGAGTCTTTTATTTGAATAAACAACAGTCAATTAACATGGTCTGAAATCATAACTTTAGGTGAAAAAATAAATGAAACTATAACAAATAAACAGAGTTCAACTTATAGATGAAGCAGTGATTGTAAAGTTTTTTTTGGTCAGTTAATTATGAAATTTGAGAAAATAAAAGTTGTGAAGATAAAGAAAAGTAAACATTTCATTGTCCATGCTTGTTTAAATAATAGAATATATTTTCAGCATGTCAAGAATATCGACACCAGATGAAAGAATGAATAACGAATATTATATGTTCTGAAGATAGAGGTAGAACAGTTGACACTCCGTAGAAGCATTATGAAGTTGCAAATTTAACAGTGACCTAAATTACAGTGAATTTTTGATGCTTTTAAAAATAATACATAAATTTTGAACAGAGTTCACACTAGTTATAAATACTAACAACGTCTCAGTAATAAGTAGTGTAAAATCTAGCCTAATTAAACTAATGTAAAAATGATGACGGAACATAATGTCTTCTTTTAAATATTGTTAATTGATTGGAAATTGGTTTATTCTCCTTGAAACGTCAATTAATTTCCGTTTAATAGCAATAATTGATTCATTAATTCGTCTTAAACATTTCTATATTTTAATTATGTCGCCCTTGTGCTGAGATTTATGGCAACCAATTTCGCAGTTTCATCCGCTTTTTCGTTACCGCAGCTCCAGTGTGTGCTCGGAACAGTGAAGTTTCGGTCTGATGTTATCTGACAGTAGTTTTGAATTTCCATGATAATTCTGCTTGTGAGTCCGTCTTTGAATAGCACGTACTGCATTAGATGCTGAATCAACATAGACTGCCCAATATCAACACAGTGTTGCCTAGCTATATCTGCTTGTATCACAGAATTATTGTGATCTAAGTTCTGTGCCAAGAAATTAGTATGTTGGTTCCTCTTAGTTCACAGAAGCCGCTTGTGACGTGTTTTCACGTTGTGCCATCTATGTAAGTAGCATTAAGTTCCAGGAAAGAGGGTACAATCAGTTCTGTTGTAAAGTTATATTTCACCGGGTAAGATGGTAATGTAAGCATACTACGTTCATAGTCTGTGTAGAAATAAGTATGGTTACGCAGATTTCTATTGGTTTTCAGTCAAATGTAAACACTAGAGCAATTTACCTATGGTATTTTAAGTACTAGAATCCGGATCAGTACGCGATAATTTGTGGAAGAAAATGTAATCAGAAATGGAAAATTGGAGAACCACGCTGACGCAAATATCAGATACATCGACAGAAACGGAAAAGTTTGGATGTAAAAAGCAATGCTTAGAAAACTGAGTTGCATATTTATTGACAGATGAAGGGACTGCCAGCGTAATGAATAAAATGCTTGTCATTCTCTTTAATCTTTTTTCAGGAAAATGTTGAGTGGGGATTTCATGCGAAAGGCATTAGGGAGAAAGCGCCGAGAGTAATTTATGGCAAGAAAATTACACAAGTAAGCGATTATCTTAGGTGCGGGAGGTCTAGTATTACTTTAACATTTGTCTCGAGAGGTTGTGGTACAAGAAGACGGAAGGGACTGGAGAAGAACTGCACAGTTTGAAATGAATGTCTGGTATCGCGCTACTTGTGCAGTTCCTACCCAGTTTTGAAGTGAATATCTGGTATCGTGCTAAGTCTACCAAACGTGAATGTCTGATATTCCGTTAAGTCAACCTTTACCTAGTTTTACGCCTAGTCTGTTATTAAGCAGCCATGAAAAGGAACGCAGATCTCTGAGAGATCTCATTTACATAGTATTTTTCGAACCTAACAAAAACTTGTTTGAGGTGGCAAAAGTGATCATCTTCATCTATAGAAACAACTAGAATGTCTTCATGCTAGGAGATGCATACATCTGAGCTTGAAAGCGATGGTTAGGTCGCTGGAATAGTTAGCGACGTTGTTGAAGTCGACTCATATAATCCGAAAGGCGTCCTCACTGTAGTTTCCTGAATATCATATGGAAATACATGTATTTGGTGATATGTAAGAGTCAAGTACAGTGCAAAAAATAGTTTTTTTTTGTTTTGTTTGTTTTGTTGCGTACAGTTCTGTAATATATACCTCTACTGTCTTGGGTTTGATTCGGTACGGTTCAGCTTTCATTGGCGTTTCGGACTATATGCAACGAGTTGGTTACAGTCGAAAACACCACAGCAAAAATATCGCGGATATAAACGTTGTGAAGAAAACAACGCTAGACAAAAACGTCGTGGTACAAAACATCGTGGGATAAAATAAAGCATCGCAGTTCTAAAACATCGTGGTACAAAATATCGTGTCTAAAATAAAGCCGTTCAAAAACTTCGCAGTTTAAAACCATCGTCGTCGAAATTATCGTGGTAAAAAATAAAGTACCTACAAATCATCGCATGACGATAACATCCCACACATGCATTTTTCAGGTTTCAAAAGCTGTGAACGCATATTCGCAATTTAATTTGGGAGCGCAGGAAGGAAAGAAGTATATTTTTACTTCTATATTTCACATTTTTGAATGAACTAATAAATTTTTGTTGAAAACGTAAGAAAGAAACTAAAGTATTTAAAAATTGAAAATAAGTAGAAAATTAATGCAACTTATAGCGCTTAACAAAATTTTAAATTTACATAATTTAAAAAGTCATTAATAAATTAATTTTTTATAAAGTTTTGCTGATAAATTTTTATGAAAAATACAGTTAAAAAATGTTTAGAAAAAGGTAGATAAATAACAACATGAGGTTGCCTCTATAAAATTTGCTTAGTTAATTATCAAATTATTTTATTTAAATTTAAGAAAATTTATTAATTTATTCAAAAATATGAAATATAGAAGTAAAAATATTCCTGTTTCCTTTTTACGCTCCCAAATCATTATGCGAAGGTGCATTTACAACTTTTGAATCCTGAAAAACGCATGTGTGCGATGTTATCGTCATGCGATGAATTGTAGGTAACTTTATTTTTTACCACGATAATTCAGACGACGATGTTTTTAAACTGCGAAGTTTTTGAACGGATTTATTTTAGACCCCGATATTTTGTACCACGATGTGTCAGAATTGCGATGTTTTTTCTTTGCTTTATTTACCCCCGCGATGTTTTACACCACGACGTTTTCGCTTTGCGTTGTTTTCTCCGCGATGTTTTTGCCGCGACCAACGAGTTGGACCTAAGACTCTTAGACAGATGAATAATAACTTGTGGCATCATTTCTGACGAAATATTTCTGCAGCGATACTACAGAGGCAATTCTGTCCATAGCATAAGTAAGTTAATTACAATTTTGTGCAGGGATTCTCAAACATTTTTGCCCCATGTACCCCTTCCAATACTCCTTGAAATTCATCTCCCCTCTCCTTTCCAAATCTTGAAATATTTATACCCATTTATTTAGATTTAGCTTACTTATTAACATTTAATGTTTTACTAATTGAACAGCAAAAAATAGAGATAATGTTGATAAGCACCAAATCTTGAATGAAAGTATTTTTTTTTATATTCGCAAACTGAAATAAAATAATGAACATTTAACTAAATGTTGAGCATTTTTTATCCCCCAAAACTATGAAATTCTCACTACCCCCTTGGTCTAGTGTTTTTTGGTTTGGTTGATTTGATAATGGCAAAGCAAGCGACGGCTATTTTGCCTAAAGTGAAAAATGACTTCGCAAAGGACATTTTAAAGAAGACTATTTCGTAGCCACGTTGCATATGGGAAAAACCACGAAAATTCCCATGCAGTCAGCTCTTTTGCCTGGAATCATACTCAAGTTGATTGGTTTTGATTTACGTGATTTCGGCAAAGCTTTCAGGAATACCTGCCTTAAAGGATTCTCATAGAGGACTCAGAGACTGCCTCAGAGGACTTTTGTAAACTATCGTAGAGGACTTTCTAAGGTAAACTGTCTCGTACAGAGTTACACATAGGGAAAACCACGAAAACGCCCATGCATCTATCCCGTTCGTCTGGAATCAAATCCAGGTCGAAACTACCAGTGTTCGGCGACTTTATCGCTCGGCCGCTGGTGGGGTATATTAAGTTAAAATGTCAGCGTTCAGCAACTTTACTGTTCAGCCACTGGTGGGTCTCTACAGACTAGTGAAGGGATTCAGTGAACTAAAAACTGGAAATGTTAATGTTATCTTGTGACATTAATTTTGAATTCTACAATTTCGATACTGAATTATAGAAATTTAGAAGTTCAATTACCTATCAACTAGAAGTTCTTCAGTTGTTTGAGCAATAAATACAGTCATTTGTCACTTAGACGTCAGCTTTTCTCCATGCATCTTTTTTTTTGTTTCTTTCTAAGGCGAGTACAAAATGTACCTCACAGCAACTGAAATCACACCTAATCAAAGCAAAAATGGCAAGAGCTGTGTAAAAGTGGATCTCGTTAAAAAACCAGACACAACTCAACGGCTGTTTCGAAATGAGGTCTGAGAACACAAAAGAACATAGTAACAGGCGCAAAAAAAGAAAACTGTTAAGATAAAAAAAAAAGAAAGAAAGCTGGGAAAAAGAAAGAGAAGAACACCTCTAACAACATCCCCCCCCCCTTCGTTGGGAAATGCGCCGTTATTTTTCATTCCTTTTTAACAATTCAACTCTGCATTATATGAGGAGAATAATCTTTTCTTAGGTCGTTTCTGTAAGATTCTCAGTGACACAATTTCAGCTGTGTACAGAAACGACAAAAGCATTTGTTTGCTTAGTTTTGCTTCAGAAATATCTTGTACGAAGTTGAATAGTTAATGACGACAAATACCTCACAATGCCGTCTTCCTGAATATATCACTTTCACATAAAAACCTTTTTTGCATAATAACTGCAAAACTTTAGTTTTGTGACGACTATATATATTTCTTAATTTATCTTCTTAAATGCCTTGAAGTTAGATTTTCAGTCGTCGTAAAGAAATTGTGAGAAAGAAGAGTTATATATTTTTGACAATGCGCTGCTAAACAGTACCTATAAGTAAATGCAGTTTTAAACATTCAGAATAAATGAATAGCCCAATTCCAGTTTCTTTTCATAGGAAAATACTGTGAATGCTTTGCGTTGCTTATACGTAATCATTGTATTTATGTAAAATATTTTCGTTTCAGTCTGTTACCAAATGATATTTTATTTTAAAACGCTCAGAATAAAAGGACACGATAAGAAACGAAAACATATATTATTATAAATAACGATTTCTATTTATATACATATGTTAGGCTACAACATAAAAAAGTGAGGTTCCCATTCAATAACAACAAGATACGTATTTGAATTCTTCCTTGAATAAACGCATGATTCACAATACTGACGATGTCAATTCTATTGATGATAACTAAAATAAAGAAAATGTAGTATTTATTTATGTTAATTAACCGTTATGTTTTGTTCTGAATCTGGACTGTCACTTCTCTCTTTCTGTTTTCCTGCCAAAATGCAAATTAGCTCACGGGTTTAAGTGAAGGTTTGAGATTATTTAGGCTGAGCGTCTTGTGGCTTCAGAAAGCCACTTTCGTAGTTTGCCATTCTAAGATAAGTTTCTCTCTCCAGCTTTACTTTATTCTTGTCGATAGTGTTTTAACGCCGGTGTAAGTTTAAGAACCAACTTTTGCGTTTAAATTACTCCGTGTTTGTATTAATGATGAGTGGTTTCGAAATCTTATTTGTTGATCATTTACGAAAACCCAAGTGAGGTTCAACTGGAAAAGAGTGAGTTTGTGGAGAGCTTTTGTGACAGAAACTGGCTGGTTACTCATTGGGTAAACTAAGGAAACCTTCTGAAGCCTTCCCACTGGAATTATGATCGAACTACCAGTGATGAACGATTCTAAAACGCTTGTGAAGCCTACCCACTGAAATCATGGTCGAATTATTGGTGATGAACGATTCTATCCATTTTACCACAGATGCGCTAGTCGTACATCATCTGATATGTATAGACGTCACTAAGGCTTTAGGAGTCAGATCTTCTAGAGCAGAGAAAAAACATAGCAAGCTGTAAAATCAAAGACTCTTTAATCAACAATTATTAAACCTAGTTCAATTATAAACCAAAGTGCGTTAATTTCATAAAAAGTAATGTCGTTCATTAATATTTAATGTTCTTACACGTAATAGCCTAGCTCATTCCTACACATAAAATACCCTAGCAATCTAAGAAGTCGCCATGAAAATTGCAGGTTCAGTTAAAGCAGACTTAAAACCTCTATGTATGTAGGATAGGATAAGTTATATGAACAGCCTAAGACGAATTTTGTCTGATTTCAAATTTTAAACTAAAATCACATCGCAAATTTCTGGTTGCAAATTGCTGATTTACCGAATCCTGCTGCATATCACGTATCTTACAGTCTTACAATGTATATTTAATTGCAAGTATTTCAACCACTTAAATTTGTTTTTTAATAGTTAAATTGCAATATACCTTTTTTTTTTGAAAATTTATTCTATACTTACGTCTTCAAATGTAGCGATAGGATACTTCTTGTATTGTGATTTCTTACAGGCCTAGAACATAAATTATCCACATACACGTGCAAGAAAAAAGAAATACTCGCCATACTCTATTCAAAGTTCTATTTTTGATTTATGTTTACGATAAATATAGGAAGTTTTGATTCACGAGAAAATGTCTTTATTTCGTTGATAAACTCTTAATAATATTTCATATTGTAATACTTTACATAAAATTATGCAAAGCAACAGCGTTGTGTTTGGCGTAGGTTTTAACTAAGACTCTACTGATTTCGAGGCTGACCTGGTATTGGTCGCTCTTCTCCTGGAGCAAAGAAATTTTGCAAAGACCTGAATCGTATTTATGCCAAAAGTAAAGAAGTAAAGAGAACGAAAATTAGAGACACAAAAATTAAGTTAATAGAGAATTTTAAAATCGTTAGTAAGGACTGGATTGGAATTAAAGCCACTAATTAAACCAAATAGATACTTGTGAACGTTATCTTGTTTAGTTAATGACTTTAATTCCAATCCAGTCCTTCCTAAAGATTATAAAATTCTATTAACTTAATTTCTGTGGACAGATGATACTACCTTCTCGTTCGCTTTACTCCTTTGTTTTGGTGTAAATATGACCGTTGGCTCTTGCCTTGTTTGCAGAATTTTTTGCTTCTGATGAAGAGGGACCTGTACCTGTTCACCCCAGAAATTAATAGAGTCTTAATTAAAATTTACGCCAAACACTGCTTTGCCTAATTCAATTTTATGCTTTTCTTCTCTGTTGTAATGCCTTACAATTTTTTGGTGGTTTCTTTGCAGATCCTTTGGAACGCCAAAAAGGCAGAAACTACTTACATACGAAACGTCCTCAGTTCTAAGACTCAAACGTGTACAAGTTTAAGTGGAAAACCGTAGGATTAAAAAATTAAACATCCCCATTTCATCGACATTACATTGCATTTTCTGCCAGAGTTTACATCCTTTACTAGAGAATTTCTAACAATAGCTGAGCCTGAATATCTTCTAACGGTAATCACTTTCTTAAAGAATTAAGGAAAAAAACAAAAGAAACATTCTCACGTATTGCAATTTTTATTCTTTAAAAAACAGTCTCTTTAATTGAAAATTCCTGAAGTCCTTCAAAATAGCTTCTGTAGCACATTTTTCCCTTTCAGTCTGCCGCAAGCATGTTTAGATATGCATCTGCATTGGCCCCTCTCTCTGTTTTATGTTATTCCAGAGTTTTCATCTTTCTTCATGGCAAAGACTCGTACGAGGTTTCATTTTTCAAAGCTTGCTTTGACGGGTTCTAAATATTATTGTTATTTATGATTTTAAAGGAATCTCCCCCTCTTTCCTATCTGAAAAGATATACATTTATTTATTTGTTTATCTTTAATGCAGTGGGTGCTTGAAAATTCTTGAAGAATGTGAAAATCCTTCGTGCCTAAAGCATTTTCACAATTTTTCTTTCAATCGAGAAATAACGGATACAGCTATCGAAATTTTTGAAATTTGAAACATCTCCTTTGAAGTTAATCAAATAAAGTAAAATAAGAACCAGTCTGTTTAGTAAAATATTGGTGTGTATTTAAATAGTAATTTTTAATGATATGAAATAGACGTTGAGTCCAAAAGATCGATGTAATGCGTTAATACATACATAGCTTTCACATAACAGTGGTATTTAAAAAAGTGCTGTTGCATAATGAATATAAAAAAGTAAACAGCAATTTGACTGATTGTGAATTGCAATGTAATGATAATCATGAAAACAACTACTTTCTCCTTATGGGTATACAAATCACTAAGACCGCTGAGCACTGGTAGTGCGACCTGTCTGAATCACTGCGAGACGGGTGCATGAGGATCAATGCAATTTCCGTCAGTTAACGTGAATTTCCCTTTTCCAGTTTCCTTAGAATGTCCTCCACGAAAGTATTATCCTCGTAGGCAGATAGCTCCATTGTGTTTTCTCATAAAATAATAAATCACGTAAAACAAACATGCTCAGCATGTTCGAAAGTGTTTGCTTCAAATATGATTTTTCCAAAGTACTGGTATTTTTGACCACCTACCAATTCTATGAGATCCACTTTTAGGGATAAATTGAAAGGAAAATTACTAATTCTGTCAATTAATAGTCATATATCATGTACAATAGCTCCGGTTATTAGTTTATAACCTAACCCGTAATACAATTAATTACTAGTATCTCCGAGAATTTTGCTTGTAAATATCTTGAATATTACCTTTTATATTACTAAAACACAGTAAACGAAGCATTGTGCTTTAAAGGAATCATATAAAATGTAAAGTTTGCATTTGCAATATTCTGCCTATGGTCACTGCTTAAAATATTTAAAAAAAATTCTTTGCTTTATTCTGAGAAATTTTTAACTATTAAACGATATATCTAGATCAATATTGCCGAAAATTAAGCCTGTATTTTAAAATTAAGCTTGTATTATAAGCACAATCTGTAAATGATTTATTTACATATTTTCCGTAGAGCATTAATTAGTTTGTGGCTCGTTTTAATTAGTTTAAACATATGCCAAGCTAGATATAGCGTATTTCCTTCCTTCTGCTTATATTATATTTAGCACTATTAATAAACATTGACAAATGTAGTCATTAATACAATGAATTTTTTTTAATTAAAATTTTCATCTGATAAACAATTTTTTTTAATTGCGTCTTATGTTCCCATTCTTTCTGTTGCTGGTTTTATAGAGTGAGTATTTGTTTCATTAAAAGTGATAATTTGAAACAAAAATTCTCATCTTTGCGGCTATTTATTTAGTTTTAAGCATAAATAAGAAAATATTCGTCATGTAATTATTATTAGTTCAGTTTTGTACTATGCAAGTTAGAAAAAACAAGGTATAAAATCTTTTATTATTTCATCTATACCCCTTGTCGTTTCATTCCCTCGCTTTTCTTTACAGACATCGCGACTTACGTAACAAATATATACTTACATCTTAACAGTTAATTTTGAGAAAGCAGTTTTCATTTCAGATGATTACTAATTTAAAAACAAAATCGTGTCATGTGAATGTGGCTCGTAAGTTAAAGGAAAGAGGCAGTCTAGAGGAAATAATGGCACTGTAAGCGAAAAGCGTGTGGTTTCCAAGTCGTCAGTCAAGTGTATGATTTCGAAAAACTGAATAGTAAACCAGCGTCCCCTTGTGGAACCGCCTGTCACCTGCTATTCTAGATACAGAGTAAAAGCATGGCATCTGATAATAAATTAAATTCATGCTTTTTGCAATTTCGTTTTTCTTAACAGTAACTGCAAATGGTATTTAAACTTATTTACGTTTCTAAATAATTACCAATAAACGCAACATAACTATTTATTAAAAAAAACTTGATTTAACTGAACGTTACGTTACATTTGCAGTGCAGAGATGCGTAGCAACTTACTTACAAGACCTGTTACTCACAAGACTAATAAATTTGAATAAATTATCGCATTCTCTCTGCGTGTTCTCGTGGTATAAGTTGTTATATATCCAGCTAGTAGTTACAAAATGTGGGTTCCGAACTAGACGAAGGCTAAATGATTTTGTGTTTTCAAAATTTTAAAATGGCATTATGAAGTTAAAATATAATTAATTAACAAATTGGTGTGATTACCAAACCGTTTACAAAATCATTTCAGATAGCAATGATAATAGATGTGAGTGTTATTGCTGTGATTTCTGTTGGTTTGCAGAAAAGTATTTTTTCAACTATGACATATTGTTGCCTCCTACGCAGCAATAAAAGTTATGTTGCACAGCGTACTGTTTCTGTGCAACTTTAGTAGTCAGTTTCAATTCGGACTCCTAGCGAATGCTTTGATCCCGTATGGTCGGGAATTCATTTCGATTTCGATTTTAGTTACAGTCCAAAAATAAAATTGTTTGTTGTTGTTATAAAGTTGTCTTCAGTTTATAGTCGAACCAGTGCACCTCAAAACATTTTGGTCACGATCGGCCGCAGTTAATTAGAAAAACAAATTGGCTGATGAAGACATTACTACGTTGAACAGAAAACGTGGCGGTATTAAAGCGCAAATAAGTAAATTAAAGTCATCTATTAGTGGAAAACAGGATGATTTTGGCTTCGAAAAAATAGGAGAATTTCAAGAAAAAGTGCGCAAGTTAAACAAACAAATTGATGAACGTCGCTTGGATTATTACAAAGTGTGCAAATGTCAGACATCGAAGCTATTTTTGAAGAAATCGAGACGGATATTATCAATGTTGAGGTAAGCCTACAATGTCTTTATAATTCATTATGTAGTAAGAACAATAGTGAATATGCAAATAATAGTGTCCTAGAAACAAGAAGTAATTCATTGAATTATAAATTGCCTGAAATAATATTGCTTAAATTTTCTGGTAATTTCGAAGATTGGAATTTATTTAAAAACCAATTTGTAGCTTTAATTTCATCTAATAAACAATTAACAGATTCTCAGAAGCTGTTTTATTCACAATCTTGTTTGACTGGTAATGCGAAGCAGATGCAGACGATAGATGATACATTTTCTAGTCTAGTCTCGACAACTATTGCTGGGATATTGCCAATTACGGGCAACTTATCCAGTTCACTGAGGATTTGCATAGAGCCCCTGACGTGCAATTTCCTTAAATTAAATAAAACTGAATGCGTGGTATGAAGGAGATGCCGTTGTGCATCGCAAGGTTGCAATAAACCAAAGTCCTGCAATGTAGAGAAAAGTCCTAACTAAAATCCTGACTGCGGCAGAGCCGCGTAAGTACAATACATTTTCTTCATTATTTAAGGCACTTGAAGAAAGATATGATAATAAGAGACTAGTTGTAAATTCTCGTATCAATGAATTACTTTCTATTGAGAAAATAGTTTATGAAAATCCTAAAGATTTACGCTCATTAATTGATAAAGTTCGGAAACATTTAAGAGTATTAAAAGTATTGGAATTAAATATGGATAAATTAAGCGAAGCTTTTCTGATTAATATTATTCTCAATAAAATAGATAAAGAATCACGTAAGCAATTTGAAATGTCATTAACTAGCAATGATTTATGTGAATGAGAATCTTTCCTGACCTCTCTTCAAAAGCGATGCCAGATGTTAGAAAATATGCAAAGCAAAACTGTATTTGCAAAACCAAAACAAAACATACATCAAAATAAAGTGCGATCGCTAGTGAAAAAAAAACGAATAATAAGAAATTTATGTGTCTGGTTTGCAAAGAAAATCATCCAATTTTTAAATGTGAACCATTTCTAGCATTAAAACCAATGGAACGATACGAAATGATTAAAAAGCTTTCTTTGTGCATTAATTGTTTATAATCAAATCATAAAGTAGCTTCCTGTCAGTCTAGACATTTGTGCTCGGTTTGCAGATCGAAACATAATACATTTCTTCATCGGAATGGAATTGCCATGCCGTCTTCAACAAGTGGGGCAAGTGGGGGAAAGCAAAGTGGAACCATGCCCTCCCCAGAAAACCGCAAAACCGAAGTTGTTTTGAATAGCAATGATGAATCTACAGAAAAAGCCTTATCGGCGTGTCTTTTTTCGAAAAATAAAACGGTTCTCCTTTCAACGGCGGTTACTTGGGTTAGAATTATTTCTGGCCAATTCATTAAAGCAAGAGCTATTCTTGATTCTAGATCGCAGTCAAATTTTGCTACTAATGAATTCTGTGAGTGTGCAAATTTAAAAAAGGAAAGAATAAATATTCCTGTTTCTAGTTTAGATGGGCAAATTTCAAACATAAAATCTCGTACTTTTGCTTCTATTTGTAATGGAAATAAGTCGTTTTCCGCTTCATTAAAGTTTTTAGTTGTAAATAAAATCACAGATTTAGTACCTTCTACAAAACTAAATATTGAAAATATAGACATTCCTGATACATCAAATTTGGCTGATCCAGAATTTGTAACTCCATCTAGCATAGATATGCTTTTAGGAGCAGAAATATTTTATGACATTTTTATTAATGGACAATTTAAATCGTCTACGAAATCGCTCGTTTTTAGAAATTCTGTGTTTGGTTACATAGCTACTGGCTCTTTGAAAACATCCCTTGAAAATTGTCAGAATTATTGTAGGCTTTTCGGTAATTTTGATAGTGTTGATAGATTGTTAGAAACATTTTGGTTAGTGGAAAGTATTGGTGAAGAAATCCAATTCTTAGTCAAGAAGAAGAGTTCTGTGAACAACATTTCAAAGGCACTCACAGACGAAATGAAGATGGTAGATTTGTCCTAAAAATGCCTATGAAAGACGAACAATTGGGAAATTCAAAGCACTTAGGCAATATTAGACTCAATCAATTAGTTAAACATCTTAGCAAAAACGCTCCATTGCAACATTTATATCAAGATTTCCTAATAGAATATGAAAATTTGGGCCATATGGAAAAAGTCGATGATGATTCAAAACCGAAACTTGGATATTATTCCCCCATCATGGAGTCTATAGACCAGAGAAATCAAGTACAAAATTAAGAGTTGTGTTCAATGCTAGTGCCCCAAGCTCAAATTGATTAAGTCTGAATGATTTACTTTTAGCGGGAGCAGTCCAAGAAGATACTTTTGATATTCTTGTGAGATTTAGAAAACATCAAGTTGCAATTATTGTGGATATACAAAAAATGTACCGGCAAATTTTGGTTGATGAATCCCAAAGAGACTTATATCGAATCTTATGGAAGTGAAACATTAGTGACAGTCCTGTGACATATAGATTCAAAACGGTGACTTATGGTACTAAACGTGCTCCATTTTTAGCCATTAGATGAATAAAGCAAGTTGCATATGACGAAATGCATAAATATCCTGAAGCTGCCAAAGCTGTCTTGTCAGACTGTTATGTTGATGATGTCATCTCTGGTTCATCAAACTTAGTTTCAGCGCGGGAATTGAAAAATCAGCTTATACAGCTTCTCCATAGTTGTGGAATGACTTTGCATAAGTGGAACTCTAATTCTCCCGAACTGTTGGATAACCCTTCTGCAAGCTCTGAGCTTTCATTCTCCTCCAAAAATGATAATGTGGTTAAAGCTTTAGGTATTACATGGAATTCTCAGAAGGATGAATTCAGCTTTAAAGTCTCAATCAAGGAAAAATCATCATATACCAAAAGAGACATTTTATCCACAATTGCTAGACTTTATGATCCTTTAGGATTGATTGGTCCAGTAGTCACCAAAGCGAAGATATTTCTGCAGAAATTATGGGTTCAAAAACTGAGTTGGGATGAACCACTGTTTGCAACTATTGCTCACAAACAAATAGTTTCAAATTTAAAGTCTGTGGAAAACATAACAATTAATCGTTCCATCCTTTCGAATCATCCAAGCAAGAATTCACTCATTTGATATGCAGATGCTTCGGAAGCCGCTTATGGTGCAGTTGTCTGTTTGAATTGTGTCGATGAAGATCACAGCTCGTCATCTCATCTACTGGCTAGCAAATCTCGTGTGGCTCCATTGAAAACCTTATCTATTCCAAGATTCTAGAACTTTGTGCATGCTTGTTATTGGCTCATCTTATCTCGAAAGTTAGCAACTCATTCAAGATGCATTTAGATGACATCATTCTGTGCACTGATTCAACGATAGCACTGTCATGGTTGAAGACTTCTCCTCATTTTTTGAAGACCTTTGTTGCAAATAGAGTCTCCAAAATCCAAAGACTAGTAGAGCCTCAACACTGGAAGCACGTATCTTCAGCAAATATTCCGGCAGATCTGATTTTCCATGGTGCTTATCCTCATGAACTTGTGACATCTTCCTTGTGGTGGAATGGTCCTAAACAGATAAAACTTAGTGATACTTCTTTATTTGAACTTGACAAGATTTTCATAGATTTTCCTGCCTATCAGGATGAACTTAAATAACCTTTAGACATTAATTTAAACTGCAATTTAAATTTTTTTTGGAATACCTTTTTTTAATCAACAAATAATTATGTTAAACTAATTAGAATCTTAAGTCTTATTTTCAGATTTCTGTCTAATCTGAAGGTCCGGTGAAGCAAACAGGTCTCATTAGTAGCACTGAGTTTCAATGTGCGGAAATTCACTTGATAATAATGGTTCAGATAATTGAGTTTTCAGAGGAGATTTAATCACTTCAAGATCAGAGAGTAATCAAGAGTCAGGTAAAAACTTTAAATCCATTTTTAGATGGAAAAAACATATTACGCTAGGCGGTTACTTAACTCATGCCGCAATTAATTATGATTCTAAACATAAAATTTTATTGCCAAAAATTCATAAGCTTACTAAGCTAATAGTTATTCATTATCATTTGAAAAATGTTCATGCTGGTCCTCAAGCATTGCTACATTTTGTTAGGGAAAGGTTTTGGTCCATTGGTGGCAAGGTCTTAGCTAGAAAAACAGTTCACGAATGCTTAATTTGTTTTCGTCATAAACCTATCATTTCAGATCAATTAATGGCCGATTTACCTCTCGAACGTGTAAATCCAAACCTAACCTTTCATAACAGGGGAATAGATTTTGCAGGCCCTTTTCTAATCAAATATAGAAATCAAAGGAAAGGTAGTTTGCATAAAGTTTATATAGCAATCTTTGTTTGCTTAGTTACAAAAGCGATTCATTTAGAAATAGTATTTGACTTAACATCTCAAGCCTTTATTGCATGTTCAAAACGAGTTTTCTGGCGTAAAGGTAAAAGTTCATGTCTATTTAGTGATAATGCAACTAATTTTTAGGAGCTCACAAGGAGTTAAAGAAACTTGCTTCTTTAGTTAGTGACCTTGATGAAGTTTTGGGTAAGTATTTGGCATCTGAAAATATCTCTTGGAAATTCATTCCTCCTCGTGCCCCCAATTTTGGTGGAATTTGGGAGGCAGGAATCGAATCTTTTAAATTTCATCTTAAAAGAGCTATTTCCGATGATAAACTTACCTATGAAGAATTTTTAACCGTAATTGATCAAATTGAAGGCATTCTAAATTCGAGGCATCTTTCTCCTTTATCGTCTGAGCCATCAGATTACGAACCCTTGACACCAGGTCACATTTTAATAGGTAGGCCCATAAGATCAATTGTAGAACCAAATTTTAGTTCTGTCAGAAATTTTAGATCTGTCAGAAAGCAGATTATCAAGATGGCAAAAATTAACTAAAATGACACAGTTTATATGGAAACGATGGACAAATGACTATCTTAATCACTTGCAACAACGAAAGAAATGGTATTTTTCAAAGGACAATATAAAGAAAAATACAATGGTTATTCCTAAAGATGATCAATTACCTCCATTTAAATGGTTACTAGGAAGAATTGATCAGACCATTCCTGGTAGAGATGGTAAGATACAAGTAGCAATCATTAATACCAAATTCGGTCCAATTAAATAGCCAATATCAAAAATGTGTTTATTGCCTATTGATGATAATTACAAGGATTAAATTTCATTATTTATAAAATGTATACATCATTCTTTATTATACTTATATTTTAGTAATTTTGATAGAAAAATTTGAATTTTTTTACTGTTTGAAATGTTGATATACTTACCAAAGTTATTGAAAAAAATCTGTAAATGTTCAGACTTCATCAAAGCCTCTGAATTGTTTATTTACATTCTATAAATAATTTACTAACTTTATATCTTTTGTTAAAGCTTATAAAAATGGATAGCTGAAATGTTAACAGGTGATATCGAATTGTATGCTTAGATTTAGCTTGCATATCATAGATATTGCAACGTGGGGCGGTATATTGCCTCCAACGCAGCAATAAAAGTTATGTTGCACAGCGCACTGTTTCTGCGCAACTTTAGTCAGTTTCAATTCGGACTCCTAGCGAAGCATACATGCTTTGATCCCGTATGGTCGGGAATTCATTTCGATTTCGATTTCGATTTTAGTAACAGTCCAAAAATAAAATTGTTTGTTGTTGTTGTAAGGTTGTCTTCAGTTTATAGTCGAACCAGCGCATCTCAAAACACATATCATCAGAAAACCTGACACAGTCAATAAAATGAGCATCTTTATTACCATCTGCTGCTTTATAACCTATTTTCTCCCTCCTATCAGCCTGCTTCGTGGTGTACCGGTAGCACACTCGGTACGTATTTGAGAGGTCCAAGTTCGAGTCTTGGGGAGAGCATTGCACATTTTTCATTAGTCCTGTTTCAAGAAAATCCGGATGACTCTACAGTGGCGTCCGAACTAAAAGGTAGTATATGATGATTCTTCACCTCCAGGATTTGGCGACTGCGTTCCTTAAAAGGAGTCCTTTAAAAGGAGTAGTGATGTAACGGTAACATAGTTGGCGCATATTCGAGAAGTCCTGGTTCGAGTCCTGGCGAGGACATTGCTAATTTTTGACATCTCCTGCTTTAAAAAAGTTGGCGAAATAATGGTGTGAGGCTTTCTACATTTGGGTATTTTATATGAAGCTTTTTAAGAGGTAAGTAAAACTTTTTAATTCACCGACAGTTCAAGTTTGTTTTAATGTTTGTTTTTCATATGATTTTAATTTTAATTCATGTAATTCTCGACGTTTGTTAACGTACTCGCTATGAAGCGTTTCTAAATATGCTTAAAGTTTTCATGCTGACTGATGCCAAGCGTTTTAAGCCAATGACAGAAGAGGGCCCTTCTTCTTCATTTACTTCAGTATTGGTAAATCCAAAATTTAAGCATTCTTAAAAGTTTTTTTTATTTTATTTTTGAATCCACTCTCGACTGTGGAGTTGTTGATGCTTCACTATCGTTTAAAACTCGCTTAGGCACACTTGAAATTTTATCCACGATTCTGTATAAATCTACTGCCGTGAATATTTAGTAACGTGAATTACAATTAAGATGCAAATTATAACATACGCATTCACGTTAGATTCGATAGCGATAGAAGGTGCAATTCGATTTATACTGGATGGAGTTTAATTATACTCGTTTGCGTTCCAGACAATACAAAAATTTAAAAAAATATTTACCAGACTTACATTTTACATTAATAAAATAATTACAGTATCAGAATGTTCGAGGCAAATCGGAACCTCTTGCAAAGTCCTGCTGACCTATATGGTTGACATAAGAAAGAGGTCAATATAGTGGCATCCATTCTGGCTTTGCTAATGTAGCTAATAGGTGTTATCACTTACAATAAATTTACTTATGCTTGTAAATTGTAAGATTTGTAATTAAGATTGTAGTGTAGCTTTACCATCAAAATATTTTATTATTGCTGCGTGCGGACGAGTTCGTAATGGATTGAATGCACGCATAATTGATGATAGCATCATAAAATTTATTTTATCAAAAGGGCACTTTGCAGTTCTGAAACTGTCCATAAAAACATTCACAAAACATTTCCCAGCATCACAGAGTACAATCAGTAGTTACACTTCAAACTGCTAAGAATGTTAAACACAACGCAATGCAAAGCGCATCTATAGATCGAAGCTCGCACGAAGACATATCAGCATTCCTAGCTCACAACATTTTTTCAGAAGCCAATACTCTCGCTTGTCTCTTATCTTCTAGCCGCTGAAACATTTTTAGTTCCTTCCACTTCTCGAAACTACTGGAAGGCATATGAGGGCCGGATACGATTACGGATACCTATTGCATCGATTACAGATATTCAATGACAATACCCATTACAATTATACAGGGACCGGGACAAAATGTCGCCAAGTGGTCGCAAAGTTTGGAAATTTTTGGCGATCTCTCGCCTAATTTCGCGGCAAAATTATTCGCCGAAACCATTGCCAGCTTGACGATATCGTGTCAATTTAGCGAGATATTCATTTACTCAATGTTAAATAGATTTGCTCCTGTATTCTTTCTTTTCCGGCAAAGTTTCGCTCAAAGTGCGTTAAATTTTCATATTACATTCTTTAAAAAAAAATCTGAAAGCTTTCAGATATTACATTACGCCCGGAGATGCGTTTTTTTTAACGTTTGGTGTGTTAGCTTTATTTATTAAATAGTAGCTGGGGTACCCGTCTTCGCTCAGGGAGTTGATATGAGATTGTGTGGTAGTTGGAAAAAAAGAATAAACTTTAAAATATAAGATATAAAATGTTTTTATTGAGCACATATTCTAACTATTTACGATACTTGTTTGTAAACAACGTTTTCCTTTTGTTTATACAATTTTTTCAAATTTTCTACTCGAGAGCAAACTACGTTTAGCTGACCGTGAGAAAAGCTTGAGTCTTTGAGGTTAATGTCACAATGTTTTAAAGTTTGTCCTTTCGCTTTGTTAATTGTAAAGGCTAATTTGATCGGAAATTACAGTCTTTTAAATTGGAATGGCAGTTCAGTAGATAGCAGTGTTATTCTGGGAATAAAAACTGTGTGTCCTTTGTCCTTTCCAGTCATAAGTCGGCTTCTATGATATTTGATGACCATCCTTGTTCCATTATC